>JAGDQP010012053.1:27967-51281 GCA_022664845.1 Lepisma saccharinum
GCTTTTAAAGGTATGGAAACTGCTTCTTGTGTCACATTTAATTGATCCGCGAGTTGTTGCGTTTGAGTGTCATCCTCATCCAACAAAGCTTGCAATTCGCTGTCTGCAAACTTTTTCGGTGGTCTTCCACGTTCTTCGTTTCTCACGTCAAAATCGCCACTTTTAAATTTTGTAAACCACGCATAGCACTGTGACTTACCAAGAGCATGATCACCGTAAGCTTCGACAAGCATGCGATGCGATTCTGCAGCAGTTTTCTTCAAATGGTATCAAAAAATCAATGCTGTCCGCACATCGTAGTTTGTAGGTAAAAATTGCGCATGTTCAACGTTATTAAACACTACACTATGACATGAAACTTGTCTGGTTGTGAGTTGCAAATCGTTATCAGCAGTCAAAACAAGCAAGTGGCGCCAAGGACGCAGTTTTACGGTTACCACAGTGATAGCTAACGCCGTCTATGCACAAATTCCGGTTTCATATTTACACACCTGGTACTCTATGACATATGTTGCGTTGGTCAAGATTGAAAGAGAATTTAGTAAAGTATATTTTCATGCTCTACCGCCAATCTACACTTTAGCTAGCTCTCAATAAGACACGTAACACACGTCGACTATAACTAAGATGGTGTCAGCTGGGAGAGGATCAGAGATAGAATGGATTGTGGAGAGGAAGTGCTTGGTATAGGAAGGGAGAGCCTGGACAAACGGTTGGAGATGAAGGCCAAGGTAGGCGGAGATTCTTTCAGTGGGAGAGCCAATACTGGAAACTATGGGTCGGCCGCGATTACCAGGTTTATGGATTTTGGGAAGTAGGTAAAATTTAGGAGTTCTGGGATTGTCAGGACAGAGTGTAGAGACAGTGGAACGCGACAGCCCCTCATGGAGTCCATGCACTTGAAGGTAGGTGCGGATACTATTAAGGAAGGATTGGGTGGAATCTTCCTCGAGGGGACGGTAAAAGTTAGAACCGGAAAGTTGTTTGAAGGCTTCGGATTGGTAGTCAGACTAATTCATGACTGCCGTGGTGGATCCCTTGTCAGCAGGGCAGATAATGATGGTTGGATCAGAACGAAGATTGGAGATAACTCTTCGCTCTGCAGTTGTGAGGTTGTGATGTGATATCATCTATATATAAGATGGTAATCATTGGAAATATGGCGTTTCCTTAACACCACACCCGCACCTGTCCGCTCTGTCCATTACCCTTCCCACGAGTTAAAAACGCAATTGCGAAACGTACTAATTTTCTATAGTGTTGGTGAAGTTCGTGTGCTCCTATCTCAAGATCTCGCTATGTAGGTATCCTTTTTTCTACCTTGTTTACCATCTTATATATATATATATATATATTATATAGATAAATTTATAATAAGAAGAAAGAGATATACTTACAGCTCTTGTTCCACAGGCGAATACACACTTAAACACTAATATGTAGAGTACTTGCGATATTTCGGTATTAATACCGTAGACTTGTTGTAGAGGAGGAGAGACCCACACACGTGGATAGAACAAAAGACTAGGACGACAGTAGCGACACGTAGCGGACGGCGCATCGTTTGGAGAACAATTGACTGCTGTATGGCGCGTGGAACAATTGACAACTGTAAAGCGTGTAAGTTCGGGATAGGATCGTGGAAGGAAAAGTGTGGAAAATGCAGAGAAAACGGGTTAGAGTTATTGAAGGTTAAGTTAATGATCCATTTCTGCACTTAAACCATGAATAAAGGTGCCCTCTCGCAGACGGCGTGTTGAGGTGCTGGTCGTAGGGGGCAAAATATGGATGATGGCAACCAGGAAATGTAGATCAAAATTGGTGTTGTGGGACTTAGTGTGTAAGGAGACTAGATCGGGTTTGTTGATAGTGCAAAAGTGACGATAGTTGTTTGTACGAAAATTAAGAGCACCACCAGTTTCCCCCGCATGAAAGGCATCACAGATCTTGCAGATGTATATAACATTAGAAGTGTGGCATGTACCCTTGGGATTTATGGTGCACCCGACCATTAGCAGTATTGATAGTGACTGTGGGAGAAGTGATGAAAATGGAGTAGGTCTTACCTCTGGGTCTCATGCATGGATGGGCGCCGGTTTGCGGTGGTGGCGAGGAAGGATTCGTTCTGACTAAGATGTTTCTAAGATTAGGTGGATGCTGAAAAACTAATCTCGGTTTCGTGGGGAAAATTGATCTTGTGTCTGGGTCAGATTAGAGAATGTGGAAATTAGAGTGTAGGACTTACACAGACAAACTTCTGGAGGTGATTCCTGACATCAAAATAAGACGGAAGATCCTTTGACAAATTTTCAAAATGTGCATAGTTTCGGAGATACAGGCTGCCGAAAGCGTGGGAAAATGAAGTTTATATTTCCAATACTATTAACAGTAGAACTGCTGCGGCATGGTACCGCCAAAGACTTTAAATATGTACTATCAAATAATGCATATTTCAAAATTCCGCAATGGGTAAGGAAGAGATTCTCCAAAGGAATTAGGGGATTTCCAGAAATTCTCTGAAGGAAAGGTAAGTCGAAATGAGCATGAATGGGACGGTTTTCCACCAGGAAGCAATAATTCGTATGCGTCACGTCGATATGTCAAGTAGATTTCATCTACCGAACGATTTTCTAAAAACGAAAATATTATAAAATGCGTGGTTGCATAACAAGCAGGAGTAAGAATTGCATTATTTGATCGAAAGTTTTGCTTATATGTATCAATGAAAGTGAATAATATTGTCCGATTCAATGTTGGGAATGACATGTCATCCTTACTCATGCTCATCTCGATCAACCTCTACTTCAGAAATATTCCGGAATCGCCTACTTTCTTTGAGGAATCTCCTGCGTACTAATCGCACAATTTTGGAATATGCATTTTCAAATAGAGCAGGTTTAAAGTCTTTGAAGGTAGTACCATACGCACCAGTTCTATTAATTATGCATACATCACAGATATAAGAAGGGTTTATAATTTAAGCATTCGGAAGATTTTGATCATCATCTTCAAGAATTTACATTAGGTGCAACCTTACCTCATTAGTAGATGTCTCAGAACTCAATAGCTTTTTTTTGCTTAAGCATCTTGATAAATTCAAGCTTATGATTGGTTCGTACAGCCATATTTCACCTAACAGGAAATGTTGAGCTAATCCGAGTATTTCAATCTAAGACAATGTTTAAGAAAATAAGCAACTGATCTAAGAGACATCTACCGGTTAGACAAGAAAGTTTTTAGAAGTCACACGGACATGTATAGCCATTTTAAGAATGGAAGCTACTTCTCCGTGAAATAGCTTTGCACTGGCACTAGCATCATAATCCTTGGCTTATGACCTAAACTTGGGAACTCAAATTGTCACTTAGATGGCCGACTCTGCTGTCAATAAGAAGTTTACTGGTATCTTGGTGATTCACAATGCAATTGAATGAATATAACAAGTTATTGTTAAGTACTACACTCTTGCTCAGCTTTCTGAAAAATACAATTAATTTTTTTAGTACCTTTCTTCCTGTGTGAATTTACTATCCACGTAAGAACGTGATTATTTAATCACATATAGACTTATACCGCATACCTATTTTTGTCTGCGCTAAAAATAATGGGTTTTTGCTTACGAGGACATGATTTTGAACCTGATGGGATGGTACCTTCAAACTAGGTCCTGGTCAAAGTCCACATCCCATACCGATCTGGACGCCTAAAGGTTATGAATTTCTACTTCAAATTCCTGTTCTCGTTTAAGCTTAATCTAGAAAGAAAGCAACAAGGAATAGGAGGCATTAAATCATAGACTGAATAATATCATAGACTTATACCGCTTACCTATTTTCGTCTGCGCTAAGGAGCATGTGATTTTGAACCCAGTCGTTAGGTGGCTCTGGCGAAAAGTAGGTAAGCGGTATATGTCTATGATTTAATGTCTTCCATTCCTCGATCCTTTTTTAGATTAAGCTTAAAAGAGAACAAGAATTTGAACTAGAAATTTATTTATAACCTTTAGGCACCTTTGGCTCAGATCGGGATAACGGAGAGGGTGTTGATTTTGATCAGGACCCAGTTTGAAGGTACCAGCGCAGCTACAAAGGTAAAGCTCTCAGTAGGTTGGGCTCAAAAGGACCAATTTGTTACATTTACTTAGCTGTTTCCAAATAAAAGAATATTTGAAAAACTTCCAATATTATATTTAATCCCAAACAGAAAAAAGTAAAACCTCGAAGGATTTACAATAGAGAAGAGAGCGCAATACTGATTTCACGGACAACTTGCCGCATGTAACGTTGCATGCTGCATAGAATACGAAGTGAGTCTATGCCTCCTCCATTAAAAAAAGTATGTAAGTGGCATGACTGGAGACCATATGACTTTTTGCTACGCACGGTGTATCTTGCAGCACATGTAGCAGCACTGAATGATTCTTCCCTTCACACGTTGCGCCATGCAGCGTTTTAAGATGCACTTTGTGTAGTTAATTAGTTGTGCGGGATGCAGCAACTTACTACTTCCAAGCCTCCCTGTTCCATGTCTTACCGCAAGGTCTATGATGTCCCTTATTGCAGAAAACACTAAATGGCAACACATAAAGCATCTACTGCGCAGACGGAGACTATTTGATGAAAGGAAAGAACAGACCAATCACGGAGCAGCAAGCAGTTTGGGAATTGGGATACAGCCTAAGTGCAATAAATATGGAAATATCGGAGAAATATGCAAATCCAGATCTAAAACTTGAAAGAGACGTCTGTTACGTGCATAATAAGGAGTGTGGTTTTGTACCGTTCAGAGACATGGACAATTAAATGGAACAGTGAGGAATTATTGAGACTCACAGAAATAACGAACCTCGCGAGAGTAAAACGAATGAGTCAGCCGTATCCTAAGAAGGGATTATCTGAACAGATTGATAGAAGGCATGACTAAAGGAAAGTGTGGAAGAGGAATAAAATGTGGAAAAATAAATAAACAGCTGGAGAAGGAGGCCGACCACAAGAAGAGCCCTACGACACAGAAGTGAACAAGAACAATATACATATCAATTGTTCTATGAGGCAATTATATACGTTTTGTGTTACTACAGCGTGCAATATTTTGGACTTTAGAAAATTTGTGCTTTTTGTATGAATTCGAATTCATTTTAAGTAAATAAAAGGATCAACCAAACCTTAGATTTGCGCTCAATATTATAGGAAGCGAAAACTATTTTAATAGTTTCTTACTTATTTCTACCAACAGAAAGCACTAAACAAGTTTAAGAGAAACCAAGAGTGTTGGTCTAACGACAACGTGCTCACCAACTATAATCGCAACAGGTGAATATACTGATAAGTTTGGACATAATCAGGTATTCCCCCACGCATTCTACTACAAACGGAGAGGAAAATCCAATTGTTGTAACATACAGCGTTGAAAGTTTTGTGCATGAGTTCTGCAATATCACGTATAAAGTATTGAACCACAGACACTTACTGAACATTTGAAAAATCGCACGCGGAGGATTCACCGCTATCATTACTTTCCAGTTCTTCACCTAAAGATCTTGCTTCCTCTTTCTGAGCCATCTTGAAGAGTGGTTTCTAAAAACAAATACAAATAACTTACTCAACCACAATTATAAAAATATTAAATCATGTTAACAAAGTTGTCCCACTGATGTGTGAGTTCAGTGGACTCAATAAACAAAACATGTAATGAACACATAATGTGAAATACGCTGGATATCAAGTACCGATATAAATCTGTGATGATGTAAAATTGCACCTGAACAAAAGTTGAATATTAACTTTCTACACGAAAAAAAAACTCTTCCTAAAAACCCAGCCTCAGTAGTTCAGGCGGTAGCTTCACATGGAAGGCATACCAACCCTTAAAAACACATTTTTTAATAATATGAACAATATGCAACAAATTGCATGGAAATTAGGAGAAAATTCACCCATGAAGTACAGGGTGTGGCATAAAAAAGGTCTTTTTTTGAATTCTCATCAGTAGCGTTCATGTTTTGAAAATTACATCGTGTATGGCACGTTACAACATCTGAATAGGAATGTTTCTGATTGCAATATGGATATTTTTCAGTTCAATATGGTCCGTTACACAGAGAGTCACAGTCTGGTGTTCGGGCTTCTCAATGAGAGTAATCTGTTCTTTCTATTTTGAGAATGAGCACGGACGAGCAGGCATGGTCACATAACAATGGTAAGTGATTAACACATTTCTCGCACCTGAACTTCCCTTCAAATAAGTTATTTTGGTCCCAACAAGATGTCGCTACTCGGTGTAGCCATTTTGGTGTCACTGTGCGCGGATTACAATGGAAGCCTTGCGCCAACTTTTAGGAAACAGCAAGCAAGCATCACTTGAACGAATGGTGCCATTTCTTGCCCTGCCAGGTTACCAGATGTAACACTTTGTGATTACTTCCTGTGGGGGTTCCTTAAACAGACGGTGTATGCAAGACGTCCGCACATCACTGCCAAGCTGCAAAACAACTTCCGTATTGAAATCAGAAACGTTTCTATTCAGATGTTGGAACGTGGCATGGACGATTTCCATTGCAGCGGTCACTGCACATACGACAATGCTTATGAGATAAGCTGATAGAACGCAGGATCAGTTTCGTTGCATTTAAAAAAGGAACTTTTTATGCCACATGCTATGCCACACTTGCATTGCTTCTGTGTTCGTCAAATATCTCCCTTTCTTACTACAACATTTTATATTTGTTTCTGTTAATTTGCTTTTGTGTGTTGCACGCATGATCTCTCCATCTTTACTGCCAATCCATAACTCATATCCCCCGTCTCTTGATCTCGATGCAACTGATACGGGAATAAAAGAAAACAACCAATACCCTTCGTAATGATTTCCAATAATTAAAATAGTACATACACATCGTAAGGTCGAACCAAAAAGTTGGGGGTTTGCTGTTTCCCCGCTTCCTTCCATAAAGACGAACGAATAAGTTCCCGTACTACATTTCAATCTGCCTTCCTCTCCATAATCCCCAATAGCGTCATAATCCGTCAAAGCTATTGGTCCGTTTGCTTTTGCATTTTGCTTTAATAGTCTTTTCGCTGAAGACGTGCCTACCTTTCAATAGATTCAATCACTTCTTCAGTAGATGCACCGTTCTCCACGTAAAAGCTCCTTCAATGGTCCCAAGGGATGACGCTGTCAAAGGACAAGATTAGAAATGCATGGTTAATGGAGGAGACTCCTATTTAGATTGGTGCAAAGGGATATGCAGTGGAAAAATCTAGACGCTCTAATTCTCCTTTTATCACGGCCGTTCTTTCGAATTGGACAAATAGGTTTCTTTGAGGACCCGTCAGTGGGTCTAGATTTATTTATATATGCTCATCGGTTTAACTTCTGTGAACTCTTTTGGTTATAAACCTGCTTTCAGCAGAACACCAATCATCAAATTAGTGCGTTTACGCTCGAATCAATCTCCAATTTTTTTAAGTGACTTATAATTTAAACACCCGTCGTATTTAGAGAACTGGTGTAAATCCATAAAAAAAATGTTATTTTTATTAACTAATGCCTGGATACTCTATTAAGCCACTTTTGGTAAGGATGGAATTAGAAAATAACACCCAAATGTATTGATTGATAACTAACTAACTCTAAATTACCCATTAACAACGAGATATTAATTGTTACTCAACTCTATTCCAGAATCTAACCTGTTTCAGCCTCAACCACTTTCTTTTATCTTTATTTGACAAACAGCAGATACTGGAACTACTCATCTCGGAGAGAACTTTTGTCCAGGTCTTCCGCTTCGACTTCTTTTTCTTCTTTCGCTTAACTCCATAAACAATTTCTGCATCCCTGAAAAGTATATTAATAGCTCACGTGATAATATACGTGTTCACACTTATATAGAAAGCCTTAAGACACAAAATATGTGACTACAACATTTGGTTTTAAAGTAAAAAGAAATACTTCAAGTTTTCGTTTTCAAAAAATCGTATTATTACGTACTTTCCGGTCTTCCGAGTACACAACTTTTATCACCTTACGCGCCCACTATTTCGCCTTTTCTAGCGGGATAAGTTACTTGTTAATGTTTATTTTAGCTACGGCATATGACGTCATCAATTATGGGTGTTCTAATTTCTCAGCTAAAATAAACAACGTCAAAATCTCGGGTAGTTCATACACATTCAGAAGTTTTATGGGGGCCTCTTTCCAAAGTTTCATTATTGCTTGTTATTTGTCCAGTATCTTCAAAAGTGCGCCCCCCCCCCCCTCCCCACCCGCCAGATAAGTACTGAAGCATCTTAAAGATGTTCCGACTGCAGTTTCATTTTTTTTTTCTCACCCAAGAATCCTGTTTAAGCTATTCCATCTCGTTCACTGTATTAACTGTGGCGTCTTACAAACTCAGAGTCAATTTTTGGAACTTCTGAAAACGAAATGGTTCACAACCGCTATAGTAAAAGGTAAACGCTTCTTCCGTTCACTATGCGAACAAATATAAACAAAATGTATGTTATTTCAATTACAAAAAACAAAATCGGTATTTGTTACATTCACACACTCAGCTGGGAGCGTGTACTATGTGGTAAGGCTATGAAGTCTCCTCTTAGGCTACGGCACAATAAAAGTTCGAAGCCGACTGTGCACTCCGATAGAACCTTTGTGCTAAAAATTATAATTCTGAATATTAAGACGTAAAGATAATTAAATTTCATTTCCAAGAATTTGTCTCCCAGCCTCTCACGTGAAGATTTTCATCTATAAAAAGTCATCGGCGTTCAGTTAAGATAACACAAAAATCTACAAATTTAAATGTTCAAGTTTTGAATGTTCGAAAAAATGAAAGCAAAATATTTAACTCTTCCGCTTTGCTTACATCACAATAAGCAGGCCCAAGATTTAGGGTTTAAGATCTAATGATACCCCCAATCCATTATTTGCGGGTTTTGTGTGGGGGAGGGGGAGGGGGGTAAACCCAAGAAAAAGTTTTTATTCAGGACATAAATTTGTCTTAAAAGTTGTTTTATAAAAGTTACCTTGACTTCAAAAATTATATTAAAAATAATTTTTTAGAACTTCGTTCCTTCTTACTAGTGTTCAGCTGTTATTATAACTAAGCTATTATTAATTAGTTGATTAATTATTGTTTATTAATTAGAAACGCTCAGGAACAATACAGTAAACAAAATGTAAAATTATCCATTTTAATGAAATTCAAGGCATTTCCATATATTTTTCGGGATATCGGGCGTACGGTCACTGTATTCATACTCCTAGTAGTTGCTTTGTTGAAAATTGCCCTCCCCTTTTCTCGGGACCCGCCCCTGTGATCTTCATTATCTATACGGGGTTGAACTGACCTCGCCGATACATTTCCTGCGACATATCAACCACTTTTCTAGCACTAGTAGTTACTGAGTTGAAAACTGCCTACCCACTCGTATTTCTGGACCCGCCCCTGAGATCTGGATGAATGTGTTTGAGCTCGCCTCGCCTAGGCCTTTCCAACGACACCTCAACCATCGTCTTAGCTCTAGTAGTTCCTGAGTTATCGACAGTCAGATGGACGGACAGAGCGGTTGTATGACTTCACAGCACTTCCTGCTGAAGCCTAAAAACGGGCCACATAGCGATAGCACGCGTAGAAAAATGAGAAAAGTAAATTTGGTCCACACTGGTTTAACCTGGAAATGAATGATTGAGATTAACTGTACCTTCGCTCCCAGGCTTCATAAATTAATTAGTTTTTTAATGGCATTGATCAGTCCATTATCGCTTTTAGGTAGAGGTCACTGGGTCTAACTGAGGTTGGCTTTCCACGATATGCGGACTTTCGATCAGCTGTTTCTTGTTTTTTTCACGTAGTACTTACGGATGACACCTCACTTTAGTGGGAGGGTAAGGAATTCGCTATTTTTTCTTAGTGTCCGCACCTCCTGCTGAGTTTATGGCTGTAGTAATCCTCCTACTTTTTCCTACGCAGGGTTGCCCATCCAGTTCTAATACTTACCAGACACTTCTCAATTCTCTAAAGTACAAAAGACTGTAAAATAATTTAAAAATTACATACTATGCGTGGAGAATTGCTCGAAAACGTACTCGAGTGGCCCATATATTTATAGTGATTTATTTTCTCCCACCTGTAGTCCTCCATCCTGTAGCTATCACATATTCACATTAAAAAAATGAATATGGGTAGTTGTAGAATGTAGACTCATTATGATATACTACATGATGCGTATGATGGCGACATTGTTAATGTTTCATTGTCTGTGTTTGTGTGTATGGATGAGTGTTTCTATGATAAAAATGAATTGTATGGGCGGTAACAGCACTATGGCTTACGCCCGTCCCGGAGTGTTTCTATGTATACGTATTTTCTGTGAATATGTCAGTATATTGCTGTACAACTCACTTTGAACGTATATTTAAGGTTGATTGGAAGAAAAGCTCTATCGGCCTTAACTCCGCCATAATAAATAAGGCGAAATAAATATCTCAGATGAACATTCACTAATTCAGTCACAGCCTACCCATAATCCAGGTGGTAACGTCAATGACTTCGGATCGAATTAATAGACACACAAGTTCGAAACCCACGGCCGGTCATTCTGTCCTTTTCCCCCCGTTTTACCAGCCGAATGCAGGGTGGTAACTTAAGTAAGGAACCTGCCGCTATCTTCCCTATACTTTCTCCTACCTTACCCCGCCTGAGTCATAGATGCTTAAAGACGTTAAATAAATTAAAATAAAAAAATTCAGACCCAGCGAGAGAATCCATTCAACGGAATGGTTCCAGTCCACTTTACCAAAAATTATAGGCTCCATCCTTAGAAGGTCACAAATTTATTCAGGATTTTAATAACCCAGTCAACTAGACTCAGCTCTCGTGGACTATTGGTTATGTTCGTTGACTTCGGATAAACACGAGGTAGCGGGGAAACTTCGAGCCCTGTTCAAGTCGGCTGTCCTGACAGCTTTCTAAGGTTTCCGCCAGTTTGAAGAACCGAATGCCGAGATGGTACCTAGAAACTAAGCCCTGACTGTTGCCTTCACTTTTCTTTCACCATACTAATAAAGATTTACAGGTGACCTCCTTTAACCCTAAGAAACTCTAAAGGTCAGAAATGATGAAAAGTTTTAATACATTTTTCAACTTCTTTAAGTCGGTTGACAAAACATGTGAAAAATAATTTTGACCTTAACCATCAACCTTCTGGGGGGATGTGTAATTCCGAGAACGGCTTCAAGCGAACTTTAACTCGCTAGTGCAATAAAGAGGATCAGGTGAATGCACTCGCCCCTGTAAGCAGTTGTTTGCCTGCTTTTCACATCAAGAAATTACAAAAGAATTGAATGATAGTTGTGCTGAGGATTTCGATGGAGCATGCTCAACCTTTCTATGATTAAGTGTTCGAAAATTACGTTAACCAAAACATCAGTTGGTAAAACGTTGACTTTGTATTCGAAAGGTCGTGGGTTCTATCCCAGCGACCGACCATCCTGACAGGTTTTGCGCGATTTTTACTATCACACCAGACAAATGGTACCTTCAACCTTCAACTTAGGACTTGGACGACTCCTTCCCGCATCCTTTCTCCTACTCTTCCCAGCCGGAGCCATAGCTGCCTAAAGGCCATATATAAATTCAATTCAACAAATATAATAAACCTTTTCCTTCTGAACTATGATCCAAGTTCTTAGAAACTTCCGTCTTTGCTACAAATAACTGCGAGGTGTCTAGTCCTATCTGTTACTATCCACTCGAGTAGTAATTGCTTATTTCTTGAGCCAATTTGAAATATTCCTAATCGAAATTTAGCACTTTTGTAGGTTTCCCGCTGCATATGCAACCAGAGATGTATTTAAGGGATAGGTCCTCCCCTCCCCCGAAATAGAATTTAATGCAGAATTAATATAATTTTATTAGTTAGCTTCTTCGTCACATTGTTTTATTACGTTCCGTATAACTTCCCTGGCTTCACTATGAATAGTTTGCCATTTTTTGCACATTGAAAGCATTATCGAAGAGATAACAAAGTCGCACGGAGCAAAGACGCATTAGAAAAAAATCACAACAGCACCGGACCAACACTCACGCTCCACTGACTGAATCTCTGAGTCTGAGATGACACCGAGGTGATAATTTTCATGCGTTTGGCAATCTTGAAATTTCGCTTGGGTCGGGAAAAGAGAAGAACATTTCTGAGTACTGGAGTCGTCTGAAAGGAAAAGGAAACACACTCCTTGTACCCCACTTCGTCACCCCGCGTACGCAAACAAGTCAGAAGCCGTCTGTACTTGTCATACGCTGTTCTCTTTCCACACGGGCATTGCTTTGACATCTTGTGGCACACTCTGTCATAAACAACAGAGTTATGTCGTCCGCTCTGCCTTGGCAGGTGCTGTTACGTCGCGCTCTGTTCTGGCACGATTGCGCCTCCAAAATTTGGGGCTTTGGACCCGGCCCCAGTGGGCCCATTTATAAATCCAATACATAGTACACAGTTTAAGAAATACGATCTTCCGATTTTACCAGAAACACCGACTTCAAATAGTGCTCATCCTTTATCGTGGAGCGTTAGGAAAAAATTCAACTGTATTTTACTGCAGTTAAGAGACAATAGTAAACAGCAACCATAAGTCACTGAAAGAGCAATAATAGAACCTATTAATTGTATCTGGGATACTAATGAGGGTAATCACAGAAGCTACAGTCTTGAAAGTAAAACTCAGTACATACATTGAATTTGGGGGGGGGGGGAATCACAAACATGCGTTCTTCAGCATAAACTACTTTAACTTACTCGCAGTTTCAGCGTATTTGCATTTATCTTTTAGAAGAAACATTCCTTTTACTTGTGTATTCATAAACACTTACACAGAGAAGCTATTAAGTACAAGAAACCATCATCTTCTAATTGGTTATGAGGGAGCGAGCTACGAACTTCCTAACGATAATATGGTTTAACGACATGTAACACTCCTCCATTTAACTTAAGAGATCTAGAGACAGAAATGAACATTTTCATTTTAGTTATCTGTTGGCGAAAAACGTGCATATTAATGACAGACTAGTCATGTGCATTATTCCTAGTGTGAATCAGTAGTATTGGTGATGTTGAAATTATTAAAGCAGAAATAGATAAAAAAAAAACGTTAAAATATAAAAACCCTGGCTAGAGGTAAAAACAATAAAAAATATTTTTTATTTTCCCTCCAGTTGCCATCACTAGGCTGCACGCGGGTTGAAACCCCGCTCTCCGCCATCCTGAATTAGGTTTTCCAGAAGTTTCCTTGGTTTTACCAACCGAACACTATGAAAGAACCACAATTAAGCCCTGGTCGCTGCTTTCCTATTCGTTTCACGAAAATGATCGTGGAATGACATCATCCTGAGGCCTGGTTTAGGACATAGCTGCCTTTCCTACTCAGGGATCGAAATTAAAATAGAAAAACTAATGTGGATATAATTATATTGAGGCCTTGTATCCAAATTTAATTAATTAAAAAAAGGCTGACAAGGCTATCAAACTTAACTTAATTGTAAAATCACACAGCAAGCGTTACAGTTTCAATGTTCTATCATCATCTTCCTCAGACGACACACTAATAAACACTCTTTAGTAGCGTGATTATTAGTAGAGACAGTAAAATTTCGCGACTCGCGAAAATTTTAAACAGTCAAAAAATCGCATGGAGTACATAGATAGTTGTTCACATTTTGTGAAAATGTAATTTAGAATTCACGAAATACTCCCGAAATTTGGACATTTTGCTTCCATCCACTAATTCTGAGCACTACTCACGAAATTATATCATTTTTATTGATTCATTCAAAGAATCGGAAAAATTATAATTCGTCTTTACAAACCTCTCATCAGATAGCACAGAGAATGTTGGAATGCAGTACACTTTATCCTCCATGGGTGGCTGCAACTTTGCGAGCATGATTTGTCAACTAGCGGGAAAATACTAACTACGAGGCCATTCGCTGTGAAAAGCTTTGTGAAAATAAGTCGAACACGTGAGATATCACGCCTCCGTATCTCTCTCTATCGGAAAGAGCAAAGCAAAGCGAAGTTTCAAATGCAATCTGTGAGAGTTTCTTTCAAAGGTTTCGTGTGTGCTGCTCAACAATCGAACACATCTGGCCATGGCAAATTTCGAACTGTGTTCATTACATGGCTATGAAAATTCAGCTGAAATGTGTTTATTAAAATGCTGATATCTGCTTATGCAAAAGCTTTTGTAGCAGCATGCATTGGTGGAAGCTTTATGCCTAAAGTTTTAAATCGTCATTGAATAAAATTATTGATTTTTAGATATTTAAGAAATGTACCCTTGTACTCATGAAATTTTATCTTCTACTCACGATTTTCTAACATTTTACTCACGAAATTTAAACACCTTCATTCACGAAATTCTACTGTCTCTAGTTATTAGTGTGTCGACTGAGGAAGATGGTAGAACATTGAAACTGTAACACTTGCTGTGTGATTTTACAATTAAGTTAAGTGTGAAAACCTTGTCAGCCTGTTTCAACAAAAACTAAGTATGCATACATGTAATTTTCAAATTACTAACGACAAGCAATCTTGTGAACTATAAGGATACGCTCTATAGCTTTTGTTAAAGTGAGCTCCGAACCAACACGACCAACGGACTCCCACCACATCTGAACCTGGAAACCTACGTATAAAAATTAAGGGCGCTATCCGTTCTGCAAATCGTCATGCGGCTTGTATTTAACAATCCACTACATTAAAACTGTAAAGAATAGATTTTAAGTACAAACTAGATATTAAATATACAATACTGAAATATAGATTCCTCAATAGTACTGTTAATCTGAAGTCACTAGGCAAAGCGGATTCAAGACATCGGGGTTGTCCTTGCACTGACAAAACGTAAGTACTTTATAAACTAATGATTTATGTTCCCTGCACGTGACCTGCATGCGATGTTCTTGTCTGTAGCGAAAGCAAGGATCACGCACTTCCATTCTGGATCTTATTTCATATTATAAATCCACTCGATTTACCTGCTTTTATATCTTCGTCCCAGCCGTGGTTGTAAAGGCTCTGACTCCGAATTAAATGCCACTTCAAGCACTTGCAGATAACGAACCCACAGTTGAAGCACAGCTGTCTTTAGCGTAGGCGATGCTCCCAAGGCTATCAATTCGTCCACCATTCCTACCAAAATGACATTAAAACCTTCCCACGAAGTCCACTGATAACCTGCATTACATAGAAAAGAAATTAACCTCTAACTTTTGTACAAGCTTCTTGGAAAGGCTTTAAAATAAACACGGTGAAAGGGTTATGCTTAATTGGATTTTCTATCATTCATTCTTTCTTCCTCACTCACTCCCCACTCCGTGATGTGTTTCAGCCCTAGCGGAACCTGGCGCCGCCAGGGCACTTTTTTCAAAGTTGTATATATAAATATATATATACGTCTAGAGCGAATTTCTTATCGTCAGG
The DNA here is from genome assembly GCA_022664845.1 of Lepisma saccharinum. Taxonomy (NCBI): domain Eukaryota; kingdom Metazoa; phylum Arthropoda; class Insecta; order Zygentoma; family Lepismatidae; genus Lepisma; species Lepisma saccharinum. The sequence continues at coordinate 43,447 of JAGDQP010012053.1, forward strand.
GCACTTTTTTCTGTAGAAGTGCACTACTTTGAGTGAGTGACTCTCTCTCTCTCTCTCTCACACACACACACACACACACAGACATACAGAGAGAGAGAGAGAGTTATCTCTGAACAATACAAATTATAAATATTAACGTGCTACCTTATACACATGTACATTTTAAATTCTGAAAAAATATGATCCACCGTTAGTTAGTGCAGTAATTTTAAGCCAAAATCTTTTGATCAGTTTAATTTTTTTAATCCTTGCAATTGGTATATAGAAAGTACTTGAACACCTAAGTGATGTATGAAATGTTCCCCAAAATCTAAGTTATGGTACGGCCGCCATCTTGGAAAATGGCGGTCAAAATTCTTTTTCTTCTAATTTTCACGGAAACCAAACATCGTATCTTTTTTTTTTTTTTTTTTTTGAATGAAGTTCATTTCTTCATTTGACCAATCCTAAAGCCATAAAATACTATCAAACGAAAATTATTTTTCGTAAAATTGTTTTTTAGAGGTTTTATCATAAAATTTGTCATTTTTATACATAAGATTTTGAGCTTTTCTCTAAGGATAGATTTTTCTGCATTCCTCGGTCTTCCAGATTTTGGTCTGATATGGTATTAGAACAATCACTGATAAGACTTATGAAATCTCTTGGCCTTTCGCATGGAATGGGTATCACAGAGAAAATCCTTTTACGATGGACTACATCCCTTCCATTATGTACCGAAGTTACTAGAGCTGTAGAAAATTTTCTGGTGTATCCTCAAAGACATCTGAACATTTCGCAGTAGAGAACCTAACCAGAGAATTTCTAGATTCACAAGATCAAGAAGTTTTTGTTAAGTGGTTATTGGAGAACAATCAGTTTCTGCAGTTAACAGAGATTTAATTATTTAAGTCATAAATTGTTATTTTTAAAAAACGCAAATAGATTCATTGCATGCTCAAATTAAATAGTTTCTCTATGAACAGGTACAAGCTGCATCTCTCTACGTGTAAAACTAGCCGAGTTATGTTGGAAGTAATTATTTAACATGGTGAAGATAGGATCTTCAAGACACGTAGAAGATAACCTTAAAATGTGTATTGCAGTGTTGGGGTAGATCTCAAAGTTCTTTTAAATTTAATTTAAATCTTGCGTTATATGAGCACTATCGAGAAACAAGATATTTATTTGTAGATTAATCATCAAGAGCTTTTCAACGATAACCCACAAGACGTGGGTTTAAAAATTTCGAATTCCCCCCCTTTCCCCCACTCGTAGCCCCACAACCCCTGAATCGTTGGTGTCACCGTAAACTTCATAGAGAGTACTATAATTTATGCAGACAAAGTTTCCCTCTAAACTCCATAGGGGCTGATATATATTTTTTTCAAAATTTCAACCTCCTCCCCCGACCACCTCCTTGGGCTGATTTTGCTCATTAATGAACTTAGCCGAGCTATTAAGCCTAGAAATAACGTAATAAAATTTGGTTCAAATATCTTCAAACTTGTGGCCGCTAGCGTGTAAATATATATACATGGATATTTATACATCTAGACATGGTACCGATCTCAACAGGTAGATGTTTCTTCGAAATCTACCTAAAAATAATTTAAAAAAACACATACACACAAACAAACAAACAAACACTTAGAGATTTCACTGTCGATAAATGAGAAATTGTAAAAAAATATTTGAATATTTTGTATGCTTTTCTGAGCACACACTCATCAGGATGAAAGCCAAAGAAATTGCTAACAGTTTGTGGACAACAGATAGATTTCGGCTCAAGACACGAGACGAAACAACTGAGGAAGGAGGAAGGAGCCCGCGGCCGTAAAATGTCATCCCCCTCCCCCTCCACTTTTCCGAACATCTGGTAGTAATTTATAAGTCTTCTTACAAAATACTTCTTCCTATATTAGTTTAGCAACACTGACTAGTTTTGGCCGCTAAACATTATTTGAGAGAAGAGAAAAAGTTCCGAGAATCCCCACCAGGCGAGCGACCGTGGTTGATGCTAATTCCATCTAGCGTGTCAGAAACAAAATACTAGTAGAATAAATGTCACAACTGCATTTTTTTTTACCTCTTATAGAACTTTTCTAAACAAACAGAATGTAGAAAACTAGACAATCTACTTCAGAAAAAGTGACAGAACTAAAAAATAAATATAATAATTACTTAATTAAAAATAATAAATAAAAAAAACGTAAATATGTAAGAAAGTCATATTTCGTTTCCTTAATTTCAAGATCATGCACAGAACAAAAATTCTAGCCGTAGTGTAAATTAATTTGTTTGATCTAAAATATTAAAGAAATATAAAATCTTATTTTGTCGCTCCTGTAGAATTACATAATTTCAACTTGTGCCAGTTTTCTCGAGAAGGTGCGATATTATTATGAAAGAACTTAAGACATGATGAAAATAATTTTAAGCGCTCAAGGAATCACCATTAGGTCTAATGAACGCCTAAATGTGTGTTTAATTGTTGTTTTTTGACCTGGTTATGTTTTCTTGGTGCCCTGTGCTTCTTCTATTTCTTCAGTTCTTCAGAGTACATGCTCCAAAGTACAAGATGTGTGTGTGTCTCACGGTACAAGAGGCTGCACGAAATCACTAACATGACGACATACTGAAAATGTTATACGTAGAGCGGAAATTTGTGTCAGAAAAACTTATCTATCTTGTATACGGTTACTATTACATATGAAATAAAACAGCTGCGGCAGCGACGATACAAAACAATTATTAAATCTAAAAACAGATACTTTTAACTATCAAAAATGTTTGATTTTTAATTAACGCACAGCAACCTGAATACAACAAAACCACGAGGCTACTGCCTGGGAAGGTTGGCACACAACACAGTAGCCGCTATATAGCATAAGGAGTCAGGATCATAAGACTGTTCCAAGGTACAACAGTCTCCTCTATATATCAGAAGGGAGAACCCAAAACGATGGGACAGAGAAAAGAGATACCAAACACTGCACCTAATTTAATGACTAAGTACACTTGCCTGTCTTTGATTTTATTATCGTACGCAGCAAGATATAACTATTTTATGCAACGTTAACTTCAATTATTCATGACTGTTTAAAAAAGCAAATACCATGTTTTCTAGAAAAGCTATTGAGTTTTCAACACTGGATATCACATTTTAGCTGACTGTGTTTATCAGTTTAGCTCACTCTTTGGACACTCAACATAGCGCCATTTGTTTATGAAATGAGTAACCACATATTAATAATGCACTTCATACAGATCAACCAGGTGGAGTACTAAAACTCACCTTCACCCGCATCTTTTGAGGTACCGGCACCAGACTCCTTGCTATATTCTGCTGTCTCCTTTTTGTCATATTGATTCCAATTCCGATCATCGTCAATAAACTCTTCTCGAATTTCCTGTAGAGAGAAAAAAGATCAAATAATGCACAGTTTGTTTCAAGAAAAAAAGTCATTTCTGCGGACTACAGAGGCTTCAAGAGCCACGATTAAAATGTCAGCGAATTTACGTCCCATGGCATGTTTCTACAGATATATATGAAAGGTAATGGGTTTATTTGAGTATTGTCCCCCATTGAAGTAGTGAAACAAAGCAATAAACGTGTAAACCCCAGTCAGGATAACTATTATAACGAGCAGACCCCAGTGCTAATAAGAAGTCTTACTCCCAGTTTTACGTATGCGAAATATGACTTGGCCTCAACTTAGCGCTGGCTAGAAGCTTAGCAGTCGATTGTAAACCTGGAGGTTATTTTACGTATTACACTTTCTGCAAATTATAGTAACTCAATCGAAATGTATAAGGTGTACAACTTTGCTTCCGCCGTTTTCCAATAGATGGCTGTAGCGCTATGTGGTGGTGGAAAGAAACAGATGTAGACGTCATACAATAAGCTTGGGCCTTTAGCAACATAGCCCCAGCGAAACATTAGTCGAATTGTGTCCGCATCGTAAAGTTATGCGTGAGTGAAAATCATTTGGCAGTATACGAGCCAAATTCTCGTCATTTGCGGGAAGTGTTAATTTTCGGTTTCAATATGAAGAAATCTGCGGCTGAGGCTCATCGAACGATCTCAGAAAATTATGGCGAGACCGCTATTAGTGAAAGATCGTGTCGTGAGTGGTTTCAACGCTTCAAGAACGGTGATTTTGACATCGAAGACCGGCATGACGGTGACGAGAGAAGGTTTTCCAAGATGCAGAATTGGAGGCATTACTTCATGAAGGCTTGTGTCAAACGCAAGAAGAACTGACAGGATCATTAGGAGTGACTCAACAAGCCATTTCAAAACGCCTCAAAGCCATGGGAAAGATTCAGAAACAATGACATTGGGTGCTGTACGAGCTGAAGCCGAGAGATGTTGAACTGCGTTTGTTTGCTTGTGAACAGTTGCTTGCAAGGCAAAAACGGTAGGGATTTCTGGATCGCATCGTGACTGGGGACGAAAAATGGGTTCATTACGATAACCCCAAGCGGAGAAAATCATGGGAACCTCCCACCCATGCTCCCACGTCGACGGCCAAACAGAATATTCACAGCTCCAAAGTCATGCTCTGCATTTGGTGGGACCAGCTCGGCGTAGTGTATTATAAGCTTCTCAAACCGACTAAACAAACACAGGCGATCTGTATCGAAAGCAATTAATGAGTTTAAACCGAGCATTGAAAGATAAACGGCCGCAATACAACGATAGACACAATAAAGTCATTGTACAGCATGACAATGCTAGACCCCATGTCGCAAGGTCGGACAAAACATACTTGGAAACGTTGAAATGTTAAGTCCTACCCCACCCGCCGTATTCTCTACACATTGCTCCCTCTGACTATTACTTGTTTCGATCAATGGCTAACCAGCACTTCCGTTCCTATGACGAAGTCAAAAAATGGATCGATACATGGATCGCCTCAAGAGATGAGCAGGTTATTCGACGCGGGATTCGTACGCTTCCCGAAAGATGGGAAGAAGTAGTGGCCAGTGATGGAAAATATTTGGAATCGTAAATGTATAACCAGTTTTTGACAATAATGTCTCGAATGTCGGAAGAAAAACGGCGGAAGCAAAGTTGTACACCTTTTAAATTAAATTTTTAATAATATATTTTTTATTTCTGGTTTGCAACAATCAAAAATTGAATTAAAAAATATAGAATTAATGTTTCTTCAGTTCTTGGAACGCTGCCTCCGGGGAAGGAATGGGAGGAGATTTTTCTTCTTTTAATGCTTTTTCCTTTATTGTTGTTTGAGGGTTGTTTTTTTTTTTCTTATTTTGGTTTGTTCCTTACGGCTTTGTTGATTGTACAGGTAATTTATGATGCGGTTATTGTTATCTCGTATGTAATAAATAGTTTATTTTTGGAATTTAAAAAAAAATACATGTCACATTTTTGTTCGGAATTAAAAATGGTAACAATTTAGATTTATCCCGCCTACTTACATTCGTCTGCGCTAAGGAGCAGGTGATTTTTGAGAGCAGGTGATTTTTGAATCCTGCCGCTAGGTGTGTCTGGCGTCTACTTTCAGTCGCTAATACTTTCGAGTACCAGCATAGACTAAATGATAACACAAACTTACACCGCTTACCTATTTTTGTCTGCGCTAAAATTAATGTGTTTTTAAGAGCCCGTGATTTTGAACCCTCCCATTAGGTGGCTCTCGTGGCTACTACTGGAAAGAACCAGCAACTAAAATTAGTAGCGAGAGCCACGACCGGGTTCAAAATCACGTGTTCTTTAGCGCCGACGAAAACATATCTTATTATTTAGTCTATGGTAGTAGCCACCAAACGACAGGGTTCGAAATCATGTGGTCTAAAGCAAAAACCCATTAATTTTAACGCAGACAAAAATAGGTCTATATTATTTTTAGTCTATGCTTGTAATATTGTCATTAATTGTTTTAAGGAACACGAGATTTTTCTGCCCCTTAGCCCCGGGGATTGTCTAATCGGAAAAAATAACAATTGCTAATGAATTGAAAAGAATTCTCATGCCGAATATCCAGTTTCTGGCTCAAGGCTGAAGCGGTTTTCGAGTTGCACCCTATTCCCGCGTTTTACTTCCTTTGGGGAGGGAAGCAAACTTTTAATGCCGTAGTGCAGCGTTCCGCAAACTATTTTCAAGAGCGGATTAGTTTTATCAGTTGGTAGGTTCAACGGACCACCCTGCGCCTGCCTACGTACAGACCTCGACATGTCAATGTAGAGAAGTTCGAAGTTGACATGTCGGAGTCCGAGGTCCACCTGTGGTCCGCAGACCAGGTCCTGAGAACATATGTGGCAAATTTTGTTTGAATCCGTCAATGGGCGTGGAAGTATATAGCGTTCAAAAGCACAGAAATAGATAATTGAAATATCTATATCAGGAAGAGCTTTTTCAATCCAAGTAGGCTTACTGACTTCTTTCGTTGTGCCAGTTTATTATCTCAGGTTTCCAATAAAGAACTGCACCTGAACATTATAATGTTTGCGCAACTAATTTATGCAAGTCATGTACAAGGACGATACTAAGTTAAGATTTGAGCATTATATTTAATTGAACACTGTTACTGAATACAAATGTTTTCATAAGACTTTTCTAAAGATTAGAAACAGCAGAAATGTGTGAAAAATATTTTAAAAAATAGAACACAATTTCCTTATTTTGGGAGAGAATTTATGTGCAACGGAATACGATATTTTCCCAATAATTATTTCCCTCACCCTGAGAATATTCCCACTATGCATTAGTAGCTGCTCACATAAAAATTCGTAGCTAATACAGTTCATAAAACACAAGCGGTGGCTCAATTGGTAGAGCGCTCACCTCTGGCGCTAGAGGTCATCGGATCGATCCCTGATCATGCTCGTCGACTTTCTGGTGGACAAACACCGTGTGCGTGGGTTTTCTCGGGGTTGACTGATGACTACTTTCAGTCGCTGGTTCTTTCCAGTAGTAGTCAACAGAGCCACCAAACGACAAAGTTCAAAATCATGTGCTCTCAAGCTTTTAACATTAATTTTAGCTCAGACGAAGATAGGGAAGAGGTCTATGATAATAGCTAGACCTGCCTATATGGTTTACATAAGTGAATTGAATTACACTTATCTTGTATTTGAATTTAAATTTAATTTTTAAGGCCTTTAGGCAACTTCGAATCAGACCAAATGGATCATGATGAGATGAATTGGTGGAATGAAGAAAGTGGGAGGGATCGAGAGAACCCTGAGTAAACCCACGCACACGGTTTTCGTTCACAACAAAGCCCACATGATACAAGACGGGATCGAATCGGGGACCCCACGAAGCAGAGGTAAGCGCTCTACCACTGAGCGACTGCAGCCCCGGAATAGTCCTCATATTTTATGAGATATTGTCATAGGGTGTTCCGAAATTGATAGTGCAATTTTGAGAGCTGAAAACTCTTAAGCGAAATAAAATAAAACTTATCTTAGTAAACTTAAATCCTACAATATTTTATTAGGAAGATGTAGACTGGAAAAGAGCCAATTGCGATTATAAAAGGAAGAAAGTAAAATAGATACGTCATTTTAGAAGGAAAACTGATACGTAGAAACATTGTAAATATTTTCTTTTCCGAACTTAATTATGGTGTCTACGAGGCCCATATTTATATATATTGTGCGCCCCTGTGCTCTAAATAATTTGCCGCCGCCCCTCCGCGCACAAACTTATGTCTCAAACAAGGAAACAAGCCATGATTTTGCAAACATACCAGGTATTGTTGAGTAGCAGTTTAGGTATTACAAGTTACAAAAGTTACAACGTAATTTTAAATGGCCTAATTCTCTCAATGATGATTATGATGTGGTGTTCTGCCCGAAGGTAGGTGTTTGACCCGAAG
>JAGDQP010012054.1:8938-51278 GCA_022664845.1 Lepisma saccharinum
ATATATATATATATATATATATATATATATATATAATATTCAGCCGTTTTCTATCCACTGCTGGATGAAGGCCTTCCCCTTTCATTTCCACATATCTCGGTCTGCTGCTATCCTCATCCATGTAGCTCCTGAAAAACGCTTGATTTCATCTACCCATCTTGCATTCGAACGTCGTCTCGGTCGCTTCTTTTCTCTAGGAATCCAATGTAGTACATTTGTCGTCCACCTTTCACCTGTTCGTCTAGCTATGTGACCGGTCCATTTCCACTTCAGCTTCTTCGCAGTCTTGATTATATCCTCTACCTTCGTTTGTGCGCGGATCCATTCATTTGTCTTCCTGTCCCTCCTGGTTATTCCTAGCATGCATCTCTCCATTGCTCTTTGTGTAACTCTCAATCTTTGAGTCGTTTGCGCATTCAATGTCCAAGTTTCACAGCCGTACATTATCACAGGTAAGACACATTCATTATAAACTTTACGCTTCAGACACATTGGTAGTATGCTTTTGAAAATAAAATGTAGTCTTCCAAACGAACTCCATGTCATTTTACATCTTCTATTTACTTCATCAGTCAACTTGGCATTCCATGTTTTGAGCTGGCCTAGGTAAACATACTCATCAACTATGCCTATTGTCTCTCCGCTAATCTTTATATCACGTTTTGCAGCACGTTGGTTGTACATTACTTTTGTTTTACTTAAGTTCATTTTAAGGCCTATTTTCGAACTCTCGTTAGTCAGTTCTTCCATTGTGGTTTGTAGTTCTTCCGCATTTGAAACAAACAGGACTATATCATCAGCGAACCGTAGGTGATGAAGATATTCGCCATTAATTTTAATTCCAACTTCATCCCAGTTTAAATGTTGGAACACTCTCTCCAGGACCGCACAAAACAGTTTTGGAGAAATTGAATCTCCTTGCCTAACCCCCTTTCCAACTTTAAATTTTTCACTTTCTTGGTGTAGCCTAATGACAGATGTGGCACTCGAGTAAATGCTTTGCATTAACTTGATGTATGCACTTTCGATCCTTTGATGTTCAAGTGAGTTAAGTACTGCTGCCAAGGAGACCGAATCGAAAGCTTTCTCGAAATCTATGAATCCCAAACATAGTGGAAGTTCATATTCATTAGTCCTTTCCATAACTTCATTCAATGATTGTATGTGGTCCATTGTGCTAAATCCACGACGAAATCCAGCTTGTTCCCTTCCCTGGTCCAAGTCCCGTTCATCCAAGTCCCGTTCAATACGAATCAAAATAACTTTGGTGAACATTTTGTATAGAACTGACAGTAAACTAATTGGTCTGTAGTTTTCGACGCGTTCTTATATGGCAACGCCCTAGCCGAGCTGGTCTACCGGTTCCCGTAAGATCACCGAAGTCAAGCAGCTCTGGGTCTGGTCAGTGCTTGGACGGGTGACCGTTGTAGTACTCCAGATGGTGTTGCCTGTGCGGCGTCCACCCAGCGTCGTGAGGCTAATTGGGGAGCTACCTGAATAAAGAGGTAGCGATGACAGTTGAGAGTTTCGGCTCTCCGGTCCCAACACGTCTGGTCAGCGTGGGAGCAGTAGACCACCTCCTCCCTCCGGGAGAGGCCTCATCCAGTAGTGGATTGAATATGGCTGTGAATAAATATATATATATATATTGCATTACCTCACCGCATATATCGCACGTAGCTTTCGCCCATAAGGCATGATTACGGAAAGTAACAGGAAAACGGTAACCTGAAAAAGCTACATAGATATATTAAAATATTAGACCTGATTTAACCCAACCCCGTCAACAACCAAAATATTGTGAAGGGGAACCGGTCATGATAGTTGAGGGAAACAAACTTTTCTTGATCTAATGCAGCTTATGAGTCAATGTTTCGCAAAATTATCACACTATTATTCAAAACTGATTTACAAGAATGGCATTATTGGTTTCGGTTTCGTTACTAGTCTACTTTCGGTTGCGTAACTATCAACATGTCAATTGACTCAACCTATTTTTTAGTCTGATGATTGTGCAATCGAAGTCCGCATCCTTGGAATTCAATCAGCACTTCCTATCACTTGTGTGGGAGAAGACTCTTATATTTTGCCTGATATGTGTAGTATGCTTAGCAGAAATTACTTGTGTAGCTTCTCTAGCCAAAAGAACTTCACGCCTCATGAATAATTCTAGACCCCAATAAGCTCTTATTTAGCTCAACTGCTTCTAGGCCATAGAGTTAGGAACCTCTACTAGAGTCAGCATTGGCGCTGCTAACGTGCCGCCACTTGAAAGTTGAGCGAGAGAATGTTTGTTTGACAACAACACGTATATTATGAGTTGCTGTCATATGGCTGCTGTGTTTCGCTCTTTGGCATTGTTTATTATAGTTGTTTCGTTTGTATTTGAGAAGAAAATGTAGATCTCCTGTGCAGCTTACGGTTGTACTGAGAAATATAAGAAAGAAAGTAATGTATAATTTCGTAAATAAATGATCATTTAATATTACCGTATGTAAGACGCTCTTTCGTGAAGTTTGTCTGCTAGAAATATAAAAGTAAACACACATCTTTGATTAGAATTATTTGATGCGAAGATATTTTATCGTGTTAGATCCATCGTTATAAAACTGTTCCTGAATGCCAAAGAGAAACATCCATAAGTATTCTTACATTCAGAAATACTGGATCGTTTTCATTTAGGCCTATTGGAAATAAAGTGGTTATATTTGTGTAGAAAAATAAATATCTGTCTATTTAAAATTTAAACAGTTCTAAGCCCATAATGTGCTGTTGAATTTTATTGATGGCTTTAGGCACCTAAGGCTCAGACCGGGATAGAGGAGAGGAAAGGATTCGGGAAGATGTTGGTCAGGGCCTACGTTGAAGGTGCCATTCCTGCACTTGCGTGGTGTGCCTGAGCAAAAAATCTGGGAAAACCTCAGTCACGATGGTCGGCCGCTGGAATCGAACCCATGACGTCCCGATTACTACAGCAACGTTATACCACTGAGCTACGGCGGCTCGGTAAGTAATGTGCTGTTGAAAAGACTTGTAAATTATGGGTGATAATGGGTGTTCTGCCCGAAGGCAGCTCTTGACCTGAAGATCCCAGAGCTAGGTGAACCGATGGTGATTTGCCATTGCCTTCCATCGCACGAAGATGACATCCTAAGAACGGGACCTACAGTTTAATGTGGATTCCGAACCACTTGTGTCCCCGCTGGGAATCGAACCAGGAACACCCTGATTACGCTTTTAAGAACAATAGAAAAAAATTTGACATCGCAACAAAAATAGATAAGAAACGCTTCTTATCGGTCACCCTGGTCGGCAAGAAGAAAACTCGTGAATTCTATATACCTGAAATCAGACACAATAATATACTTAATAGATATGACTATTCGTATTGTTTATGATATAACGTCAAAACAGAACATTTGAAAAGCTAGAAAAAACAATGTATTTTAATTAAATTTAAGACAAAGACTTTTAACCTAAATTAAAAGACAGTCTTCTTCATTCTCAAATAACTTTTCCAGCATCTTCTAAGAAGCTAACCAGGGAAGCCAGATCTTTTTGGGGGGGGAGGGGGATCTATATAATATCACTATCGATAGCTGGTAGAACTTAAATATCAAGTTAAAGCTGTCCAAAAACTAGAGATAATGTTTATGAACATTTTAATGACATATGTCTTGTTTCAATGATGTTTATGTGAAAATTGCCGACTACTAGTGTATGTCCGACGACCGGTGCCCTAATCCTATGTTTAATTCTATAATTTTCTTTGTAAATTTATGCAGGTAAACTGTTGGTTGGGGCTTCATAGTGTAGTGATTAGAGCGTTGGAATCGTGTCCGCGTGGTCTCGGGTTCAATTCCTGCTGGAGTCCCACTTTTCGGCGTTCACCCAGCGTCGTGAGGTAAACTGGGGAGTCACGTGAATAAAGACGTGACGATAACCCTGATACGCCTGTTTGTGGTTAGGTGCGCGCAGTGCTGACCACACAGCCATCACCCAGGTGGACGCAGTTCCACCAAACACGGACAGATGGCGTTGGGGCAGGCCCAGGGCCTATTGGCTTGTCACGCCAGTGGTTATATAAACCGTTGGTTGCTTAAATTACAGCATTAGCATTTGGTGTGTGTAGTATTCTTGTCACTTGCGATGTATCTCTAATGTTGTATAATATTTTTAAATGTATCTCTAATGTTTTATTTTAAAATAAGTTATGTGGCTTTAAGTATCAACATTATATTGTTTTATTTAACACATAAAAACGGGGATGGCATCTTCAACATAGGCCCTGGTCGACAGCTTCCCCAATCCTTTCCCCTTCCCTATCCCCGCCTGAGCCTTAGATACCTAAAGGCCATAATAAAATTCAAATTTTAAGAAAAAAAAATCTTTGAGAACAAAAATAATATTTATCAAGAACATTTTATGTAAGTGATTTATATCTTAAATTATACCTTATATTGATCAATTTAATTAGAAATTGTTTGTATCTTACATGTTGAACTTAACTAAGGTGAACTCTAATGCGAATTTCAATTGTCTTTCTTCATAAAAGGATCGTTCGTGGCACACACAAATGATATAATACCAGGCAGCGCACGGGTCGCAGTTTCATTCCTGCCAAACAGAGAAACAGTTGAATGTTCAACTTGCGCCACGCTCGGAATTAAAACGCACGTAGATGGTGGCGCCAGTTCTACCCCAAGTAGAGTTTTATAACTCTATAAACTTTATTTTTATATGGACCAGTCTAGTAACTTTGGACTTCGGCCCGTCACGATTCGCCTTTAGCTGTTAAAATCCACACGCAAGCCCCTGCCGGGACTCGAACCCGGGACCTTCGAGCCGATGGTCTACCGCCACAGACCGCTCGACCACCCAGCCGGCTTTTATAACTCTATGTTCTAGGCACAATGTATAGGATTCCGGAGTGTGGTGTTTGTCCGTCTGTCTCTCACAAGTTAATTATAAATTGATATTAATAGAAGTTTTCTTTTGTATCTTTATTCGGTACTTTCAGCACTTTACGAATTGAATCAATGCATGGCTTGGTTATTTATGGAATGTTTTCCATTGACCCAGAATTTTTTGTAGAAATATCATAGAAAGATAATTTAATTTTCTCGTGCTTATAGTGTGTAAAACTTTTGGAAATGTTCTTAATCATGACATTTTTTAAAAGATATATATATATTTGGTTACAATGTGTTGCTGTCATGTTTTGCTAAGTATAGCATGTGATGAATCTACTTCCCTTTGTCAACATGTTTAGCGTATCGCCTAAACGGCAGGTCCTTAGAGGCCGGTTTATTGTTCTTCATTTTCCTATTTGTCCTAGCCACAATTGGACTGAATACACAGATGTCGATGGAGAATCTTTGTTGTGCTATTTGTTTCTGTAAGCTGGGTGGAATTTTCTTCTTTTAATTTCCATTTTCTTAATTTTTTTTGTGTAATTTGTTTTACAAGGAATTGAGCAACCACGATGGTGTCTAAGCTGTTTTTGTGTTTTTACATGTTAAACCATCCCTATATTTTTAGGCAAAATTTGGCGAGTTACTGTGGTGTTTTTAATTGTTTGCTTCAGGCAGAAATCGACTGAATGTTTCCGGAGTTGTTGCGGTGTTAGCTAGGCTTTTTATTGAACAAAGAAGTTAAGTTGATGGTTTAGGTAGACTGCTAATTTATGGAAGTGAATACTTCAATGTTTATTATTAGAGTATATTTTTATATAGCAAGAACATAGTCTTTTATGAAAATTGGCACGCACGTTAATAACCTCACCCGATATGTCTAAAGATGTGTGGTCGAGCGGTCTGCGGCGGTAGGCTATCGACTCAACGGTCCCGGGTTCGAGTCCCGGCAGGGGCATGGGTGTGGATTTTAACACTTAACAGCTAAAGGCAAATCGTGACGGGCCGAAGTCCAAAGTTACTAAAACTGGCCCATATAAAAAAAAATAAAGTTTTACGTAAACTACCAAAATTGTATCAAGTAAATCTTTGACCTTTAATTTTCATACTCGTATACAAAGTATTGCTAGGGGGCTAGGGAAATTTTAAGGGTGGCTTCGGGCTGGTGGAGTATATGGAGAACATGTGATGAATACTTCAATTGTGGGGAGGTGGGTGCGACAGGTTAATGACGGCCGTGAAAATCTGCATAATGAGGAACTAGGTGGGCTACCAACTAAAGTCAATGAAGATCTGTGTGGAGTGCAAGAGAAGATTAGAGAGAACAGACGTTTCACTTCACGACCGCCATTAACCTGTCACACCTACATCCGCACAATTAAAAGATTCATCACATGTTCTCCGTACATAGGATCAATTTGACGGTGGATGTTTGCTGATTTCACGTCTTTCGCATTCAAGTAACGGATCTCAAACCTTACTTTGCACTCGATGGAAGACTCAATTTTCGGGAACAATACAAATTCTCACTACAAAGCGTCTGCACTGCTCTTCTGCCTCAAGCACAGTCAGTGGCTGAGCCCACAAACTGAGCGCGCATGCGTACAATCGCGATCGCACCACCACCGGTGCGATAACGATTGGCAACGGAACTTACTTTCTGGACGTACCTGATATATAGTTTAATTTTACCTGATATATAGTAGAAGAAATGACATCTACTCAAAATTTTGAGTAGAAACGTATTACGAAACTAATTTAATTTCTTTTTGTTATTTACGACTAATGTAATAACTTCAAATAATTATACTGTACATATACATAGATCATACCTTCAATCTCAGCATTTTTAATCATCAGCTCTTTCTTTTGTGCATACATTTCGCACTTCAACTTGTTGACTTCAGCTTCTAATGCGGTACTCCGTTCCCTTTCAACCTCTAAAATATTCATTACGTCGCACTTTTGGTTTGATGTTTGCCATAAACGAAGGGTGTTGACTGTGTCACTCAGTTGCTGAAACAAGTGGCGAAATTCTTGAAGGAAATCTTTAAACTCATGCCCTGCATCTTTTACTTTAGATTTCTCTGTGTTAGATAATATATCTTTTCCTATCACTTCCTTTGAGCTACTGGAAGTTAAATCTACTTGTAATTTGTTTACTTTGTCTCGTTTGATATTCAAATATTCTTTAAAATCCGTTAGCTTTGTTCTTATTTCATGCATATCAGCCTTTTTTTCACAAAAGCAATTCTGAATCTCAGTTAATTTTTCTATCATTGTAGCATTTTCAGCAGTGGGTGAATACTTTTCAACCATTATTCCTGCTTCTAATGTATCAAGTGCTTCCTGAATACAAACGTTTAAAGCTTGTTCGTCTTTCTTTAGGTCGGCTTCGCTTTTAAGTTTCTCTACGGACTGATCTTGTAGATCTTCAAAGTCTTCGGAAACATGTTCTAGCTGTTCTCTTATATATTTGACATGTCTCTCTATTGTGGTTAAATTTTGGTACAGACGATAATCAAAACTGTTTATGTCCTGTTGGCAATCAACATTTGAGCTCTGGAGATGTGTTTTCAATTCTTCTATTTTCTTACATTTTTCTTCTAGTATCAATTTCAAATCTTGAAATTTTGAACCTTTTTTCTTTAGAAGTGTTTCGTCTTTCATGGCGATATGACTTTTCAAATTATCTGCTTCTACAGACATTCTTTACTTATTCTTCTGGACAGTTTATTCTTAAAATTAGTTTCGCTGTTGGAACATTTCTCGCCTTTCATGTAGTCTTAGCAGCTAACTTAGGAACACTGATACATTCATCTTGCGAAGAACTTCTGTCAAGACAATATTGAATGAATTCTCCTACACAACTAACAATAGAACGAGAGCGTTGTTCCCTGCAAAATAATATATATAGAAATTAGATACCAAACAGAATTTTTTCAAGGTAGACAATATACAGATGCTTATCAGAATAATGGAAACACCTGAACGAAAGTGCAACTTACCAGATTAATATGGTGTCGGGCCACCTTTCGCCTTCAGAACAGCCTTGATGCGACGTGGGATGGAGGCATAGAGGTTGTGAATGGTAGCAAGTGGAATATTACACCATTCCTCGTGCAGGGCATCGGCCAGTTCTGTGAGAGAGGATGGAGGTGGAAATCGTCGCCGGAGTCGTGTTTCCAAGATGGACCACAGATGTTCAATTATGTTGAGATCTGGGGATTGGGCGGGCCAGGGGAGGTGTTGAACTTCATCCCGATGTTCCTCAAACCACGCTGCAACAACTCCAGCTGTGTGAATGGGTGCATTATCATCCTGGAATATGGCGTCATTGTTTGGGAACAACATCCGGACCATAGGATGCAAGTGGTCTCCTAAAATTGCGACATAATCGTTGGCAGTGATGCGTCCGCGAAGTGTGACCACAGGACCCAATGAAAACCATGATATTGCGGCCCACAGCATCACCGTGCCGCCGCCATGTTTCACAGTTGGGCGGAGACACTGCAGATCATACGCTTCTTTGGGCGTTCTCCACACATAAACACGGCCCGTGGTTTGGAATAGGGTGAATGGTGACTCATCCGACCATACCACACGTTTCCAGTCGTCAACGGTCCAAGCTGCATGGTCGCGGCACCATTTGCGGCGTGCTAAAGCGTTCTGGTCCCTGATGAGAGGTTTGGCCCGTGCAACACGACCCCGTAAGTTCATGTCATGTAATTCGCGGCGGACTGTGATTGTCGAAACAGGTTGGGGGAGGTGCTGATTGAGTTCCTCCGTCACTTGCGCCGCAGTGGCACGACGGTTCCGCGTGACAATGCGCTTTAATACCCGGCGTGCCCTGTCACTGATGCTTTTCTTCCGCCCACTGTTCCGCTTCCCCGATGTGGTTTTCCCGTGTGTTGTGTAGGCCGTCATCACCTTCGACACTGTCCCTGGCGACACACCTAACACACTAGCCACTGCCGTCACACTCACTCCACATAACCGCTCACCAACAATTTGCCCTCTTTGAAACTCTGAGAGGTCTCCCATTGTACACTACCTCCGTCTGCTGCAGCCACTGCACACTCCTGTTCCACGACGCCTGACGTAGTATGGAGACCGCCCTAACACACCACCACCAGCAGTCCGGCGCTACGGTCGCCACGACACCACTGCCAACCCATACATCTGACGTGTTGCCAACTAGAGGTGTTTCCATTATTCTGATAAGCATCTGTATAAAAATTACTTTTCTGTGTTTTGAATGATACCATAATCAATAAATATGTTGCGTGATTAAAAAAAATATATAAAGATTTATTGATAGCAAAACACAGAAAAGGCTAGTTATCAACTCAGACAAGCAATAATTGGAAAGCAGTTTGCTAAAAGAAGATCAACCGTGTGCAACGATGACAAATATATTCCTGCATATCTAAATAACTTTGGTCATCAAATCTTCTGCTATTTTCGGATTTAAGTGCTATGGAAGGCATTCTCTTGTTATGACTGTTCGCAAATAAAATAGGAGTTCGGGCCGCACAATCGGTAAAAAGGATATTAATGTTCAGGCACTTCTCGAATACCAGTAAAAAAAAATCAGATTTTTAAAAGGTGGGTTTTTTGAGAAAATGGCGTCCAAACATGGCGACATAATGAATTTTTCAACTTTTCATGACACTGTAACTTGAGACGTAATGATCAGAGACGCAAACCCTTTATAGTTTTAACACATCTTATAGAGGTGCTTATGCTGGTGGAAGTAAATGGTCGTACGACTCATGGGTACCGAAAAAATTGTATCTAAAGTTGGAAAAATATCTCAAAAGTTGGCAATATTGCGAGTTAATTGCGCGAATCCTATTGGAGCGCCAGGGAAAATTTTACCCTCCACTAAAGCATACTACTTTGTTTTCTTCTTACCACAGCGTAGGCTACTAAGTACATTAGTTTCTCCATAATAAACTTTTAAACTTGACATAATTTTTGCTTTTTGGAACTACTCGTGCTGAGGCCGGCCATTTTGAAAGGCTATAAATCGATGGAATAATTTTTTGGGGTAAAAAGAAGAAATATGAGTCTAATAATTTTGCTCGTAGATCACGTGTAAAAAATATGAATGAAATCTGAGACCATGATGGGGACTATTTTACTCTTGCCTGGACGATTTGAAATGGAATCAGTCACAGACACTCTGTCTCAGACTTCCAGTGCCGATGTACGTAATTCCAGCTACTGTCCAGAGATGCGATCGATTCCGCCTGGTGAATATTAGTTCGTATTTCTGTTTTCTTTCGCGTTTTATGGAATGTGAGTTAGGTGTAGGCGAAGTGACTGGTTAAGAATAAGGTAAAACGTGGTTAAGGTTAGCCGGACTGCTTGATAACTTGATAGGGATACTTCGAACTGTAACTCTGTTGTGGTAGCTCACTAAGAAAGCGTTTTTAATGGTTCTAAACGTTTTCTACGCTCCTGCGATTGAGTATCAGCACATGCTATCTTAAAGTTTTCCCCATCCTTTTTCACCATAGCTCTTTCATAATGAGCCCAGGCTCGAAAGATGTAGAATTGGGATGATGTTAAGTTGGAATTTTAAAGGATTTCCCCCCTTTTGAAGCAAGTGAATATTTACGTTGCATTTGAGCTCTGACCGTGCTTGTGAAGGTATTTTGGTTTAAGGTTTTAACTTTCCTACATGTTGATCTTGCTTGAGCCTTCCCCCGCTTTTGACTTTTTCTAGTGTTTGAGCCTTCTGCTGTCTTGCTACGTTCTGGCACTTCTTTTTCCGGCTTCTCTCATGTGTGCTTCGTATGCTACGACTATATGAATAAGTTTACACACGATCTTTCTAAGAAACCAAGGCAGTGATGGGTAGGTACCCGCCTTTGCTTTCTCTTCGAATATGGTTTCATGAAAATATTTTTAAGTTTTGCCCTCGAAATGGCTGAAAGCGTTTTCTCCCGGGTAGGTATTTTGATCCCTTTTTGGTGTTGAGCAACGTATTTCAAATACATGCTGCAATGAGATGAATTGACCTTCCTTCAGTTAAAGTGATTTTAAAGTTTGTTGTTAGCTGTTCAATGTGTATCATGCATTCGTTCAACCGTGCAAAATATAATGTTACTTTGATGTGCATCATAATTGGGGTACACTTTAAAATGTACAAACTACGGGTTATACGATATTCAGGAAGGCTTAGTAAGACAATCCAAGTTAGATTAATCTAATTTACCTTAGCATTGCCAGAACATCCTTATTTTGACCTACATTGCAATGGTTGTATAGTTACTTGGGGTCATCAACAATTTTCTTAAAATGGCGCACTAATTGTGCTGTTTCATCCTTCAAAGTAGAGACGGTTAGGCTAAGTTGAATTCGTTTACTTTATATAAGCCATTAATAAATAACGTTGTACTAAGACCTTTCTTTAATACCCAAGTTGGAAACCTGAACTTTGCCCTGCACACTATATTGAAAATTGACTTAATGCTAGGTTACTTCATAGATATGTTAGAGTACAGCATCCGCGGGGAGTATCTAAAGTTCATCCTATTATTTATTTGATTTCCGCCGTTATTTTCACGAGAAACAAATTTGAAGAGCTGAATTGAAAAACATCCGAGGTCCACCGGAGTATGTTTTTCAGGAGGAACGAAAAACAGTCCAAGGTCTTTGTATGTTATATAATTTTCCACGGAAACAATTTTGTATTAAAAATGGGCTTCTGTGGTGGGATTAGGATGTAATACTTATGCAAGCGGATAGCCCTTGGAACATAGATACCGACGAACAGAAAAAAAATGTAAATACGAAAAAAATGTGTACTTGGGATGTTTTTCAATTCAGTTCTTCATTTGACATCTTAATGCGAGTATACTGGGCTAAATATCGTAACTTTTAGCCAGTTCTCAAGCAAGATACACCGGAGTTGTACACAATCAGTATGACTTTTAAAGCCAATATACGCAAGGTCATTTTATATTTAACGTGTTCATAGATGTTTATGGTTGGATTACTAAAATGACTAACAGGTACAGTATTTTGAACGCTTGAAACGTCAATAATAAATTATCTCCAAGTGAAATGTGTGAATAACCCACCTATCGCTGATCGGCAAATAAGCAGCACAATCAAAATAAATATTTTAGTAAGAAAACTTCTGTGGTTGCCTCTATGCCAAATGACGTATCAATAAATTACTTCTAAGCAAGAAAATTATTTGTTTTCATGCTAAGTCTTGTGTTCCCTTGATTCATTTGATTGTGTGCGTAGGTTGATTGTATGTTTCTGTTATTTGTTGATATACTGTTTGTTTGTTTGTTTGTTATTTGCATAAACAAGGTCAATTTGAGCTTCTTGTTTAAAATATATTTTTTCCCCTTAAATTGTCGTTGAAAACACACACTACACACTTAATTAGTTATCTTTCCTGTACTTTTTAAACAAGTATATTACGAAGTTTTGCACTTGTTGTTGTTTTTGTTTATTTAACTGCGGGTGTTTACAAACCCATGGCAATACAGCTCCGTCAAGTTGCCCCCCAATATGGAGTTAGAGGATGAGACCACATGCATTGGTTAGTGCATCGTTAGTGCACGTTAGTGCACATAACCTTAACCGTCGTGCTCCAATGGGAACAAAGAGAGAAAAGAAAAACTCCGAGGGGGGGGGGGCAACTTGACGTCAAGTTGCCCCCATCATCTTCCGTAAAGATATCGGCGATTAAACCATGTGGATTCCTTAGTGCATCATTAGTGCTAGCTACACAAGGTTAGTGCTCTAATGCGGCCAGAGAGAGAAGTAAAAAACTGCATTGGATGTCAACTAGATGTGAAATTGGCCACTCCCATAGTCCTCCGTAAGACTCTCGCGAATAAAACCATATATGTTCGTTAGTACATCGTTAGTGCGCATGACACTAACATCAGTGCTCTATTACTAAGCGAGAATTAGGAAAAATATATGAGTTGGACCATCTTGACGTCAATTTAGCCTCACCCAGAAAAAATTTAGACCCATACAAACCGAAATGTACGAGATAGCTAGTGTATTGTTAGTACATCGTTAGTGCACATTAGTTCACATAACACTAACGTTAGTGCTTCAATGGGAACAAAGAGAAAATACAAAAATTGTGGTTGCGGTCAATCTGACGTCAATTTGGCCCCCATAACCTTCCGAAAAGCTTTCTCCGGTTGAGCCATGTTGGTTCGTTAATGCACGTTAGTGCTAACTACCCAACGTTAGCGCTCTAATATGACCCGAGAGACAAGTAAAACACTGCGTATGCAGTCGACATGACGTCAAACTTAACACCCCCATAGTCTCAGTAATCCTTTCAAAAATAAAATCTGTTATATTCGTTAGTGAATCATTAGTGCACATCACACTAACATTAGTGCTTCATTCTTAAGCGAGAATTAGGAAAACATTGTGGGTGGGACAAATTTAACGTTAAGTTAGTCTCACCCAGAAAGAAATTTTATACTCATGCGGATGTAAATCTACGAGAACGCTAGTGCATACTTAGTGCACATTAGTGATATCGACCCAACGTTAGTGCTCTAATAGGAACAGAGAAGAAGACAAATGTTGGGATGACCAATTTCATATCAAGTTGACCCTGCCATAAACTTTCGTAAAGCTCTCGCGGGTTAAACCATATGTATGTTAGTGCTTCTTTAGTGCACGTTAGTGCTAGATACCCAACGTTATTGCACATCACAGTACATTAGTGCCCCATCTTAAGCGAGAATTAGGAAAAATTGTGAGTGAGACCAACTTGACGTCGATTTGGCCTCAATCAGAAAGAGATTTTAGTCCCATGCAGACCTAAATATATGAGATCGCTAGTGCACGTTAGTGATTATGACACTAACATAAATGCTCCATAATTAAGTGAGTTTAAGGAAAAAAAACTCTGGGTGGGACGAACTTGAGGTCAAGTTGGTCTCACCCCAAAAGAAATTTAAGAACATATCCGGACCCAAATATATGAAATCGTTAGTGCATCATTAGTAGATATTAGTGTTCCATTGTTAAGTAAGATATAGGAAATAAATTTTGGCTGAGGCCCACAAAGATATTAGAGATCTATACGGGCCAAAATATGTGACTTTAACGTTAGTGTTCCATTTTAAAGTGAGATATGGAGATAATCAGTGGATGGGGACAGCTTTGCACAAAAACTTATATCTATACGGACCCAAACTCATGTTGTGTTTGGAGAATTGTTAGTTCACGTGGCACTAACGTTAGTGCTCTAATTTTAAGCGAAATATAGACAGAAATTGTGTTTTGAGCAACGTGGGTAAAATAGTCCAGCTTACAAAGGTATTTGAAACGTATCCGGACCCAAACACATTGGTTAGTAAGTGCATGTTAGTGAATATAACACTAGCGTTCATACTCAATTCCTGTGTAAAATATAGATAAGAAATATATATAGAACATCGATGGTTATCTGGACAAAGGTGATATGTCCATTTTTGTTTTAAAAAATCAGGTTTTGACTGATATGGATAATGTCCGAAGTGCTTTTCCATTTGTGAGCAATAGATCTAAGTCCAAATGTGTATTAACGACGTTATAGGTAAAACACTAAGGTGATATGTCCTGGAATCATGATGTGCTGTGAGCGAAGGTGATAAGTCCATTTATGTACATATCATATACCAGGTGTATGCATAAGTTTTTGCCGTTGTTTGTGGTAAAGAAAACACGTAATTTTCAAGGGAAATTAATTTTGTTTTATTCAAAATATTGGCCATCGACTTCTACACATTTCGCCCATCTTTCAGGTAATTGATGCATATCATGCCAGAAAAACTGCTTGTCTTTTGCGGCAAACCATTCCTCGAGCCATTTTCCAACGTCTTCGAAATTGCTGAAGTGCTGCTCTGCGAGCGCGTGCCCCATTGATGCGATGAGGTGATAGTCAGATGGCGCCAGGTCTGGGGAGTACGGAGGGTGCGGAAGGATGTCCCATCCAAGCGATTTCAAGGTGTCTTTCACTGGTTTTGCTGTGTGAGACGGAGCATTGTCGTGTAACATAATCACTTTGCCATGCCTTCGGGCCCATTCCGGTCGTCTTTCGATTAATGCGTGATTTAAATTAATCATTTGTTGGCGATAGCGTTGTGCATTAACGGTTTCGCCGGGCTTCAAGAGTTCATAATACACAATACCGCTCTGGTCCCACCAGACACAAAGCATGGTCTTCTTGTCGAAGCGATTTGGCCTTGATGTTGAAGAACCGGCTTCGCCAGGTGAAAGCCACGATTTTTTCCGCTTCGGGTTTTCAAAATAAATCCATTTTTCGTCACCCGTCACAATTCGATACAAAAAGGATTTTCTTTCGTGGCGTTGAAGCAGCATTTCACAAGTGACTTTGCGATTTTCCATTTGACGTTCATTCAAATCGTGTGGGACCCATTTACCCAGTTTATTGATCTTCCCCATTGCTGATTGTTTCTTGTGACACATTTAATGCTTTTGCCAATTGCTGTTGAGTTTGAGCTGGGTCATCCTCCAATAACACCTGCAATTGCTCGTTTTCGCACTTTTGTGGTCTACCAGAGCGCGCACAGTCTTTCACATTGAAATCGCCACTTTTAAATTGTTGAAACCATGTCTCACATGTTCTAATCGATGGAGCGTGTTCACCATATGTTTCTACCAGCACACGATGATTTTCAACAGCCTTTTTCTTTTGATTAAATAAGAAAAGCAATGTGTGCCGCAAATGTTCTTTTTCAGGCACAAACTTCGACATGATCACTGAACGATAAAACAAAGACGCTAGAGTTTGGCGTATTCAAGTTGTGTGTGTTTGTAGTTTAATGTCAGACGAACGAAATGACGTATGTGTCAAATGAATACGCTGCGTACTTTTCGCTGGCGCCATCTCTTAGGTAAACCGGAAACTACTTATGCATACACGTGGTAAGCACATAGCACAGAAAGGAAATTTGCAAAAACTTTTATGATCTGAAAGATTATCAACGACAAAAGGATTTCATATGTGAACATAATGTCATGTGGACATGTTATGCGTCAAAGAAGTAGCAAAAATGTTACGAACAAAGCGAAGAGCCAAAGTCTACAGTATTAATTTACAGTGGGAGGTGAAAACTATCGCGTTTACCAAAACTTCTTTTGTGCTACTCTTCCGATCAGCAAAAAGGTTGTTTACAATACTTTGAAAAGGAAAACAAGATCGGGACCTTACCATGGAGAAGGTGGAAGAAGATGCCAAACCCCTCATAACAAGGTGCCGGATGATCAGTTACAAGTTGTACGTGACCATACTGGTGGTAGTTTTCCGCAGATAGCACCTCATTATTGCCGCAAGCAAACGACATACAAATACTTGTCTTCTGATTTGAATATATAAAAAATGTTTCGCCTGTATGTGGAAAAGTGCGGTGAACTGAATGTAGTGCCAGTTGGAGAACAGAAGTACAGAAAGGTTTTCCACACTGATCTCAAACCTAAATTCTTTCTATCGAAGAAGGACCAGTGTTCTTTGTGCAATCGGCATTATGAGGGAACTAATGAAGACAAAGAAGGTTTATTCGAAGAATGGAATGTTCATAAATTAAGGGAAAGAGAAGCAATGGAGTCGAAAGATGCTGACAATGAGAAATCGAAAACAACTGATTCGTTTATTTGCATCAGTTTTGATATGGAAGCTGTCCTTTATACTCCACACACTGGTGACAGTGTAATTTATGATATTATAAAAGAAAACTGGCTGTCTATAATTTCACAATTTTTGAGAATCCTACAAGAAACGACTACTGTTATCTCTGGGACGAATCGGAAGGTAAACGTGGTGTTTGCGAAATCGCGTCATGCATAATCGATTACTTATGCAGTCTACCGTCAAAGATAAAACATATTGTGTTCTATTCCGATACTTGTGCGGGCTAGCATAGGAACCAGTACTTAGTTACAGAACTTGCTCATGCAATCGCGACTGAACTTAACTTGGAAACCATTGATCTAAAATTCATGGAGTCCGCTCATAGTTACCTTGAAGCCGACAGCATGCATGCAAGAATAGAACACCAACGGAAGGAACGCCAAATTTACACTACAAGAGAATGGCAAGTACTTATTGAAGGAGCGCGCCTAAGGCCCAGCTACTATTCAGTGAAACTGCTTCATCATAAGTTTTTCCAAGACTATTATGTTTTAGCGGCCAATATTATCAAAAACAGAACACATGATACAGAAAACAGAACTGTGAACTGGCTAACTATCAAGTGGCTACGGTTTGACAATTGCAGGCCCTATGTTCTCTTATCGGATCCACAGTTCCGTGAACTACACCTTTTACACCAAAGGGGCAGGAGAACAAAACCTGGAAAAATTACAGTTTCCTCTTTATACCATAGCAGACTCCCCATATCGTTACAGAAGAAGGCTGATCTGCTATCTATAATAAAAAATGGAGTCATACCAAAGGATTACGAGGGTATTTACAACAGTATCCCAGTCAGTAAAACCTCTGTTGATACATTACCGGTGGAAGTAGATAGTGAAGAAGACTGAACATAGTGCTTCTGTGTAACACTTATGCTTTTTCTTTCGTGCTGACAATCATAAACTTTTGTTTCAGAAAAAAAGTTAATCTGAAATACCAAAACAAAAAGTGCCTGAAATATTGATTCTATTGCTACGAAAATACATTGTAACCTTAATTGTGGAATCTCTATTAATTTTGTTTGTATCAGAAAAAAAACTTTTGTTCGTGAGAAAACTTTCATAATGCTTTCAGCAAAAGACTGCTTATCAGGACTTATAACTTTTGTCTATATTTCTTTTATAAACTAAAGTGACATGTCCATCATTAATCGTTGAACACTGATTTTTCTTGAAAACAGCGATCAGTACACACTTTGTAGCACATTATATGAAAACATGTGAACCTCCAGTAAATAAACAATTCATGAAAACAAAGTTTTGCATGAACCTCTGATTTATGAGACGTATTAATTTTTTTTCTTGTGTCCTGAAAAAAATGAAAGCAAGGACATATCACCTTTGTCCAGATATCCATCGACATTACCTATTTATTTTTTAACCAACTGGCCCAGACCTATTGAGTCGATTACGCATTGTTAGTGCATATCACACTTTCGTTTGTGCTTCATTCTTAAGCCAGTTACAATGAATAATCTATCAGTGGAGTTAACTTGAGTTTAAGTCACCCCCACCCACAGTGAGTTGACGCATGTGGACCCAAAAATATTTATTCGTAAGGCCATCGTTAGTGCACTGTAGTGCACATTACACTAACGTTAGTTCTCGATTCTTAAGCGAAATATGAAGATGAAATTGTCAATGAGAGGCCTCACTAATAAAAATGTTTTGTCGCCTTCCCTAACACACCTTTTTCAAAGAAACTATATATTGAAAGGCGTTTGAGAAATGAACCAGAAAACACAAATATGCTCACTGAACGACCAAAATGGATATAACCCCTTCTGAAAGTAAATTCCTGATTTAACATTTTTACTTTTTATGCTGATTTGGCAACACTGGTTACGGTTTTCGCTATTGCCTTTAGTTAGTGTTACGTTGTGTGAGTTACGTTTCATTCATCTTTATTGTTTCACAGATATTCAAATTAAAGTTAAATATTCCTATATAGTAATCTTGTGTAGAAATTGAATTTCCGGGGCCCTTAAGTCCACAACAAGGCAAAGCGAATCGAATGACTATCATCTTCGGTCTCAGTGAGTAGAAATACTTATTTCGCAAGGTTTGATCTAAATCCAGCTCTCATGGTTGGTTTTTCCTCCTCTCCTTGTTAGACTTAAGAAATAGAGTAATAATGTCCAAGATTTTCGAATTTTTCCACCTCATTAGGTCCGTTAATAATTTCCGTTTTCCTCAGTTGGCGCCGAAACATAGACGGCGCCTAAATGGTGGCACCCAAACAGCTACGCCGAAACGTAACTTACCCCAAAATATAGTATTGTGAATCGACGCCATAGCCACTTCTTAAAGCTTCCGTGAACTAGAGTGGATAGCGTATACATAAAAAAATGCAAAATTTCTGGGCCCTGCGGGCAGAGGCATCGATTGGTGCTCTGAAGTCGGGGAAGGGGGAGTAACCTTTTGAATATTATAAATTTTGTATTTTATGTACATTATAGTTGCGTTTTCGAAAGTTTGGTTGTATACGAGTATATTGCAGGATATTTTAATTTAATAAAATGTACACCATTTTAATAAAAAGGGCCCGGATAATTTTTTAATTCAATATCTCTCTAAATTAAATAAATGTATTCACATGTATATTTGTGGGCGATTGTGATCACTTATAGTCCTGGAAGTACTTACATATTTTCACATATATTATACTTTAATTCATATTTTAATGATTTCTCTCTTCATTTTCCCTGACTCCAGATTATCCAGCGCACGTGGAATAGGACGAGTCATTTTTGGTGGATGCTGTTGAGGGGACCTTCTGGTCAGGTCAACGGACTGGATTTCTGGCTCGAGCTGTTGGATTGTGTTCTCCATAATACGATGGGAAAACACCCTCACGCCAATCTTGTTCTTCAGCTCAGCTATGTCCTGCCTCAAATTCTTTTCGTAGGCATCAGGTTCCCGACTGCCTTGGCTGATGGAAGGCAACGAGCTGTCATTGATTCTATCCTTGTTCATAGAACCCCCTGGAGCAGCCCCCCGCCGGAGATCCGAATGGGGGGCTATTTTACCTCCGGATGATTTTACCCCAGAAGACTCCATGACCCTCGCCGCCGGGACCTCCACTCAGCGATCACAGTTAAAGGGGTTTATAAGGGACCAGCGACGGACCTCCTTTCCTTTAACTCACACTGGTCTCTTAGGTCTTCTTTAGTGAAGATTTAAGAAAATAGAATTAACAAGAAATATAAGAATGGAATAGAAAGAAAAAGAAATTTTAAAATTTAATTTTTACCAATGCATCTGGTAAGGTCTTTGGCGGGTCACCAGGATGCATAAATTTTCAAAGGATAGAAGGAGTCTTATGCCCTAAGAGTTAAAAATGCAGAAATTCAGACGTTGCAGATGGAGACTCGTTCATGTCTGTTATGAGACTATACTTGGGAGAATAGTAGAAACTGGCTGCTGATGGAGAAGATTAAAAACAAACTCAGTTGGACGCTGATGAGTCGTAATGAGGATGTAGTGAAGAGAGAAGACAGAAGAAGAAGAAATTAATTAGGACATTGTTTTCAAAGGATAACTTACTAAAGAAAACATATAAAGACCTCTGCCACGTGAAAGACATGCTGATTTTTTTGTAGTATATTGACGGAGTAGTGCATAATGAATTTTTGCCTCTGAGTCGAACTGTCACTGAGACTTTTTACAGGGATGTCCAACAGTGACTATGGGATGCTGTTCGTTGCAACGTTGATCTCTGAATAGTCTCCATGCTTCACGTGGATAATGCTTCACGTAATGCGCCAACACTGGTCTTCGACTTATTAGCCAATATAAACTTTCCTATGGCCATCTCTCACTGATGGTATAAGGTGAGTGGACTATATATTTTTAAGTGCGATTTAGCCGGCCATGTGGTCTGCTGCGGTAGGCCAACGGCTCGAAGGTCCCGGGTTCGAGTCCCGGAAGTTGCATGGGTGTGGATTTTAATAGGTAAGGGGCAAATCGTGACGGGTCGAAGTCCAAAGTTACTAGACTGGCCCATATAAAAATAAAGTTTACCAAAGTCTTAAATTTCATTGATTTTAAATCTTATTTTTAAAATTTCGTTTCTATGTGAATGTATTACATGTTAAAATTTTGCTGGTTGGAATATACAAACATACAGAAGTGTAAAGTGAATTCATGCTAGTATATGTTGTGTTTTTTGTTAGTTCTTGTAATTATTCAAGCCAATTAGTGTAAACACAGTAATCAATAACCTTACTATCCTAATTGATTACCTATATAAACTGAAAAGGACTTTTGCACTATTATCTCATTAATCCCCCTTTCCCTCAAATAATGGAAGATCTCCTCTTTAGACGACATTTCTAGTTCCGCATTTTGGCGATTTGAGTAATGTTCAATATTTCTCAACTCCATGCACCGTTCACATTTGAATAAGACATAATCTGTTAAAGGCAGATCAAACAAGTTATTCAGATATCTCGAGAACAAAATGCTTCTCCTATAATTGAAGGGTAAATTTAAATAAGGGCGTATCGGGGTTTTCGTCATTTTTCAGGAGAGCGGAAAGGTCGTTACTGAATACGTTGATTCTCATGGAAGACGTTAGTAGATATAAGCAAAGAAACCAGTCCCAGAGCCACGATATGTACAGTACCTGCATTGACGTTTTTTTCTGTGTCTGTTGTGGTACCATCTTGTTGGAACGTCATTTTCTGCACGTTGGTTCTTCCTCTGCGTAGTTCCGGAAACTGCCAAGCGACATAGCGCGATGCAATCTGATACAGAACAGCTAGATATTTAATGAAATCTGAATATATACAACCTAGATCAGTCTATCTGACTTGATTTCTAAGGACAATGCAAACAATATGACAAACGATATACATGCTCTATCTTCACAATGTCTCAAGGTCGCCTCTTTGCCTTCGTGGGTTCTGGTCTTTAAAAAGCAGATAATTACTTCCAGACAACTTCTTCTGAAGAGAAATTATCCCGAGAGAAAACGAATTGATCCAAATCGACATTCAAACGCAATGCCGTGGAGGCTACAATGTCTTACGTAGAAATTTAAAGGACTTAAAAAGCACTGCGGCGTAGTTCACGTTGCCTAAAGAAAACGCAATTAGAAATAAAAGAAGGTATTTAGCATTAGACGAGAAAGTCAGATAATTTATTTAAAAAAAAAAACTTTTTTCGTTCACAGATTGTGACCTACTAGCATCTTTTACAGTACTTGTATTAACAAATCTCTGTAACAATTAAAAAATAATAATCTTTCATTAAACAAGTTTTTCTATGCACACAACGCTGTCATCTGTTTCTTTTCTTGTATGCAATTTACTAACGCGTGAAGAAACTAGTTGCCAATACCATAAATATTTTCTTCTATAAAAACAGATCTTTTGGTGTTTCTGTAATTTCATTTGTACAGTAAGTCTCTCTGGTGATATAATAATTATGGTCTCTTCTATCAATAAGCTCTTTATAATGCCTCTTTCAAAATGCTTCATTACTCAGATCGACATGGAGAGTCAATATATGTGTGAAATCCTTCAGATTCGTTATCTCATATACTTATCTGGCTTGAAATGGCCTAAGATTTCTGAATTCTTTCAGAAAACGAAGTATTTCACCTACGAAAACTTGTAGACTTGAATTGAGCCACAATGTTTAAGATTACACTTCCAATGCTTCAACCATTATATATTCTAAATATTTCTTTAATTCTGCGTAACTTGTAATGGAAATAGGACATCTTCACAGTAATCGTCCTTAACTATTTAGCTTCCAAATAGGGTTTAAGATAAACTTCTTATAAGTCTCCGGCTAGCATGATTGTCTTCCATTCTATTGCGTAATTAATTGGGATGTACGCATTACTCGAATACCAAGTATTTATAATATTGCCAAGGTGCCTATAGATAATTCAAGGACTTATCGTCTGCTCATGAGCGGGAAGACACTTGGTTAAGCAGCAGTGGCCTGAAGTGTTCCACCTCAGCAGGGCTGGGCCAAAGCGATAATAAAAGAAGAGTTAATTAATTGACGATGAAGATTTATTCTGAAAATTCAGTTCCTTTCATCCGACGTGACCCAGCCTCGTCTAGTCTATAACTAGAGAGTTAGAATTTCGCGAGTCGCGAATTTCCGAAAATTTTTAATACTCAAGAAATCGCATGGAGTAGATAGATGGCTGTTAACACTTTGTGAAAATGTAATTTTTAACTAACAAAATTTGAACATTTTGCTTGTATCCACGAATTCTGAGCACCACTCACGAAATTATATCATTTTTACTGATTCATTCACGAAAATAATACCTAAACAATCGAGAACATGTAATTCGTCTTCAGAAACCTATCCTCGGATTGCCATAGCACAGAGAATGTTACAATGTAGTACACTTTATCCTCCATTGATGGCAGCAATTTTGCGAAAATGGGTTGCCATCTAGCGGGAAAATACGAACTATATGATCACTAGGCCATTCATTGTGTGTGTTTGGTGGTATTCGCGGTGAAAAGCTTTGTGAAAACAAGTCGAATAAGTGAGACAGGCCACCGTAAATCTCGCTATCGGAAAGAGCAAAACAAAGTTTCAAACGCAGCCTCTGATGATTATTTCAAAATTTCCGTGTGTTCTGCTTAACTATCGAACAAGTCTGACCATTACAAATGGTTTATTTTTTCACTCTCAGTGTTTCGGCTTGTTATCATATTTTTTGTTTTCTCTATGTTTACCTGTAGACCTAGCTCATCGCACGCTTCTTCTAGGACACGGTGTTACTTTGTACTGAATGGTCCCCTATTAAATCTACACCATCCGCGTATACGACTAATTGACTCAATCCATTCAATGTTAGTCCCTTTTTGTCCTCTTTGATTTTCTGAATCGCATATTCTGACTCAAAGTTAAACAGGAATGGTGACAAGGCATCACCTTGTTCCAATCCGTTGCGAATCTCGAAACTATCTGACATTTTATTATTACCTATCCGTACTCTGGTTGTGGGGCGTTGAGACACATTCTCATTAATTGAACAAGTTTCTTCGGAATTCCAAATTGTACTGTACCAGGATATTGTATACCATTTCACTTTTGATGGAGCTATATGCTTTCTTAAAGCCATGAATAACTGGTGAACAATCCCGTTGTATTCCCATTTCTTCTCTAAGATTTGTCTCAAGGCGAAAATCTGGTCCAATTTGGGTTTATTTCTTTTAAACCCACATTGGTGATCTCCAATTATTTCATCTACGTATACGCTCAGGCAAGTTAGCAGGACTTTATAACATGTTGAGAGGAATGAGATTCCGCGGTAATTATTACAGTCCAATTTAACGCCTTTCTTATAAACTGGGCCTATTATTGAGCTTTTCCATTCCTTTGGAAGCTCCTACTTTCTGCATATACCACTTATAAATTTAGGCCGTTCCTTGATTAGTGCCATTCCTCCCGCTTTAATTAATT
Source organism: Lepisma saccharinum (assembly GCA_022664845.1). Classification (NCBI taxonomy): domain Eukaryota; kingdom Metazoa; phylum Arthropoda; class Insecta; order Zygentoma; family Lepismatidae; genus Lepisma; species Lepisma saccharinum. Next base: position 32,998 of record JAGDQP010012054.1, read on the forward strand.
GGGCTGGAATATTGTTTGTGCATGGTGATTTGAAATTTTTCAACTTCTTTACTGACATTTCGACCTCGATCTCCTTAGTTTCGGGTATCCACGCTTCTGTTGTACAGATTTTAAATTCATCTGTTTATTCTCCGTTGTGTACATTAAGAATTTTGTCGAAATAATTTTTCCACACATCGACAATTTTAGTTAAATCTGCTTGAAGATCTCCGCGTTCATTTCTAATCATTCATAATCTAGGCTGGTAACCTTTCCTTAATGAGTTTACCCCTTTGTACAGACCTCGTATGTTTTGTCTTTCGTTTTCCTCTATGTCTTGAATCCTCTACATCAGATATTCTCGCTTTTTGTTTCTAAACACCCGTGTGGCATTGCGTTTTGCGTAGCTATGGTAGTTAGTATTTGCTTCGCTTTTATTACTCAGCCACCGTTGGCTTGCTTGTTTCCGTTCCTCATGAAGCTTAAGGCATTCATCATCAAGTCAAGGTTTGTTTTTCTGTTGTTTCTTTCACCTAAACGTTCCTTCGCTGCGCTGCTGTATCACGAATTGCCTCCCCCATCTTACTTTCATCAATTTCATCATTAATGTCATCTTCATTACTATTAGAGTCTCCTAAGGTTTTGAACCTTTTTGAGATTTCCAGTTGGTAATCTGCTCTTGCCCTTGGATTATCTTATTTAACTTCAAATGTCAATTGTTTTGCTCCTTTGAGTTTTCTATTCGCGATGCATATCTTTTCCCTCACTTGTGTGATCACTTACTGATGGAGTCACCTTCCGCTCCTCTGTAAGACCTAACGTCCATTATGTTGGTGTGTCCTCGTCTATCTACTAATACGTGATCGATTTGGTTGAGAGTTTAGCCATCCGGAGATATCCATGTGTATTTGTATATATCTTTGTGTTCAAGGTGCGTGCTCTTTACTAGTAGGCTTTTCGACATTGCCAAAGTTATCAGTGTTTCTACATTGTTCTTGGTGGTTTCGTGAAGGCTGTATTTGCCTATAGTAGGTCCATACTTTTCCTCCCTACCGACCTTAGCGTTGAAATCACCCAACACAATTTTCGTATTATACTTCGGTAGTCGGTCAAACAATCTTTCTAGCTCCTCGTAAAATGTATCTTTGTCATTATCATTATCCACCTCGGTCGGAACAAAAACATTTATTTAAACCATGTTCCCCCATTGAGTATGTATCGTAACGTACGATAGTCTTTCGTTGACGAACTCAATATTCTGCACCGCCGGAAAGATACTGTTCTTAATGAGGAATCCTGTTCCGAAATCGTGAGACTGTTCTCCCCTGTAGTAGTAAGTGTACTTGATCTGTCGGATGCTATCTTGACCCTCCCACCGGACTTATTGTGTCGCTAATATGTCCAGCTCGTACGTCTCGGTCTCGCGTACCGCCATTTGAAGAGTGCCCGTTTGGTATAACGTTCGTACATTCCTATTCTAAGGTCTTTCTTAATCCTATTCTTGGAGCTCAATGAAGCAGTCCACGCCCGGAGATCCGAATAAGCAACTAGTTTACCTCCGAAATATTTTACCCCAAGAGAATCCATGAACCATCTGTTATTATTTCTTGACATGATTTAGCGGTGTAGAGTTGTCAGTTCTACGCCCTCGTAGTAAACGCAGACACTCAAGATATCGTCCTCTGTCCATCTCTGAACCTTGCCGATGTGATTCATCTTCAGCCTTAGGGTGGTAATGGTGAAGCTGCTTCCTTTCACCATGATATTTTTGTTTGGGGTTATCTTCAACTATCCTTCATAGATCCCTCTACTAACTGCAAGGCAGGAGTACTGGTTTTGGCCACCTCAGAGTATTTCCTGCACCCACCATATCTGGTTGACATTTCCCTATCCACCATCTGCGGAGGTGCCTGGTGTGAGACTAGTACCTCCAACCGGGGCGTTTTCCATCATTAGAAGAAGCTTCTGTTCTGTTACTACATCAACATGGTATGGTAAATAGTTTTCTGAACGTGATACTTTTTGTTCGATTCCAGCCGATTATTCATCAATATTTGCCTATTTATAATAGTGCAATCGAAAAAGAATAACAATAGGGTGAGGTAATTTCGCAGTATTTTGTAGAAAAAGTAATATTTTAATTTCATAGTACACTGATTCATTAAAGCGAGAGGAACAACACTGATCAAGGAACTACATAAATTGATAAAGGCTATATGGAGAAAGGAGGGGAACGAAAATCTCGGTAATAGTTTTGATCTATAGGGGGAAAAAGGCACTAAATCTGACTGTGATGATTACCACGGACTCTTTACTCCCAAGGTGTTGCAAAGTAATATCCTGCAAACACACCTCAGCGTATAAGTAGATGAAATCATTGAATACCACCAATGGGGATTTAGGGGAAAATAGATCTACGTTGGATCAGATTTTTGGCCTTGAGACAGAATGGCCTTAAGAGAAGAAGTGGGAATACAATGGGACAGTTCACCAGTTGTTCATAGATCTTTAAAAAGGGCATAAGTATCCAAAGGGAAAGACAGTACAATATCCTGGAAGAATTTAGAATTCCGATAAAAAAAAACTTGTTCAGCCAGTAAGGATGTGTCTCAGCAATCCCGTAAACAGGATACGTGTAAGCAGTAATGTGTCAGACAGGTTGGAGATCTACAGGAGATTGAAACAGGGTAATGCCTTGTCACCACTACTATTTAACTTTGCGTTAGAATATGCTATTCTAAAAATAAGAGGATAAAAAAGAACAACATTAAATGGTTTAAACCAACTGTTCGTATACGCGGATGATGTCAATTTATTAGGGAACGATGCAGATGCACTACAAAGTAGCACCGATGTCTTAGTAGAAACTTGCGATGACATAGGTCTATAGGTGAACGTAGAGAAAACAAAATACATGATGAGAAACGAAAACACAGAGGATGAAGGAAATAGTTACGTAACAATTAAGAATAAGATCACAGAGAAAGTAGATAGGTTTAAATATTTGGGAACATATGTAAGTAGCACGATAAAGATAATATTACTATCCTCTCTCATCATATACATCATAAAGTTTCATAAGAACATTATTTCAGTTAATCATTTCATTATTTAAAATTCGTTAGTCACATCCTAAGAACAGCAGACCTTTGTCCAGAGGCAAAAAGCCGTATCTGCAATATTTGACGGAAATTGACTTCATAGGGTCAACCTTTTATTACACAACTGTATTTCGGTTGGATGTGCAGATACGGTCTTTTGCCTAGATCATTTTATTCATCATAAATTACTTCGATAATCATAACTTATTTAATTACACGTAAATTATTTTGTTCATCGTAAATTATTCCTCGTAAATGATTTCATATAATAATTTATTTCATAACAATTCGTTTCATTAATTTCATAATAATTTATTTTACTTTCATTATTAACAATTCTTTCATTTTCGTTGATTTCATTAATCATTAAGTTGGGTAATTTAATGGAGTTCTTTTCGTCAAATATCTTCTGCCCAGATATTAGTTTTTCTTCGTCTCGACGTCGTAACTCAAAAACATTTACGAAGGTCAACCTTACGTTTATAAATGAGATTAGACGCTTGCAGTGGTTCTCAGCCTTTTCAAAATTTCTTTCTTCCAAACTCTTTACACATTTCTTCTACCAAACCTTCGTAATTGGTATTTCGTTTTCGTTATCTTTCTCCAAATATGGGTAATGGTTCATCTTCTTCTTCATTTTCCTTTACAGTGGTTCCTTCCGGCTTCTTGGACATTTCTGCCTTATCTTGATGTTTCATTTTAACATTACTATCTTTGATTTCAGAAAATAGTTTTAGATAGTGTTCTAGATTCTTCATTACCTAAGTTAACATTGCATGGAGATTGGCCCTTTGTACTGGCGTCTTTTTTGCTCATCAATTTGATATCACCATTTTTGCCATTTTCCTCAATTTAATGCCTATGTTGTTCATTTCCAATGATTCATTTCTTCCATAGGATACTTTTGTATTTTGATTCATAAAGAAACATAATTGTCGACAATAATTTTGATTCTGGTAATAGTTACTTGCATCTTCTACTTTGTTAAGAATGCTATTACAAACTGGATTTAAAAGAACGCTAGTAGGCGAAGAAACACAAATATTTTTGTCCATTTGCTTTATTGCTACTCAACGAAGGGCTGACAACATTCTCTCCTTCTTTCTTTCTTCCAGCAGTCAGTTTGGCTTCACACTCCTTCTCCTCCATCGACAAACTACTCTCATCGTTATCAGCTGTTCTTTCTTGGCTCTGAAGAACTTTTGAGGTAATACGATTCTTCTGCGACATTCCTTCTAGTTCCGAACAATTCATTTTACTTTCTAGAATTGGTAGTTTTAATTCCATTGTAAGTTTGAATTATTTGAGTTTGAAAGAGGATCCTCTAACATTCCATTATTTCATACTACAATGTCTCCTTTACTTAGTAATGGATCGTGTTGGCTTACGGAATAAATACATACTTCTTTCCTTGTTCTATCAGAATATGATTCATCAACTATAGAATAGATAGGTTTTACAACTGAACCATTATCGTATGTAATTATTGGCTCCTTTACAATTTGACAGAGAATATTTTCAGTATCGACTTGAGTTTCTTGCTGTTGGCATATATCACTTCTCTTGTAATCTCCTTCTAAATTCATCGCCGCTTTGCTTAATTGCGCTATCCTATTTTATCGATGATCTGGTAACTTATTTTTCATATATTTAGGAACTGTATGGAAAATTAAAGAACATATTCTTTTCTCTGTTAATGTATCATCAATAATTCTCTGATCTTTCAGCATACATTGTATGTGTTTATAATAGTTTTTGATCTAATAACATTTAATGCTTGTGCTTTTCTACTCTTTTCGGCTGGTTTCTGTTGCTTTACACTTCGACTGAGTGGAACAATTTTCAGATGTACCATTATCTGTTTTACTAGATGTACTTCTTATAGTTTCAATTTTATTGACTTCACACATGTAATTCGTTTTCTTCATGAGCAGTTTGATATATTTCATAGTTACAGATTGCTCATCCAGCTGTTCACTGATTTAAGACCTTGATGCTAAGGATTATTTCCTTTAGTTGTCGAAGAAACTTGATGTCTGCTTTCCAGAATTTCTTGACTTTTCATTTCAACCGAGGCAATATTGGTTTCTAGGATTTTGATGTAATTAGTTTGTTTTTCTATTTGGTTTTGATATCTGTGATATCTTTGCTTAATGTTTCATATTCGTTCTTTATGGTATTATCATGATATTGTTCTAAAAATGTCACACACTTATCATAAGATTGATTTTCTGTTTTCTTTGCCTCTAGTTTTTCTTCGCTTTCGTTTTGGAAATCTATCAATGGCCTTTTCCAAAATTCTTGCACAGCTTCCATAATGTTTTGTTCAGATCTTCCTTCTAAAGTATTTATTTCTGATTGGTATTTCGCTGTTAGTGAGTTCTTCCAAATTTCGCTGAATTCATTTACGTCTTTATCAGCCATATCGGGGATAGAATCTTTCTGCTCCATTTATATTGTGAATATCGAGTCATCTCGTTGGATCGCCACTTGTAATGAAATGCTGATGGTCGTGCTAATCGTCCTTGGTCTGTGCCCTGCGTTGCGGCGCCACTTGTAATGGAAATGATGTTTCTTCATAGTAAATGTCCTCTGATAAACTTCCCAATTGAACTTTAAATAAACTGTTCATAAGTATCCGGCTAGAATGATTGCCTTCCATTCCATTAAGCAGTTAATGCATAACTCGAATACCAAGTACTTGTAAAATATTCTAAGACACCCCTAGATAACTCAGGGCTTATCTGCTGCCATCTCTTGCTAAATTTTACAACTTCTGGTAGTATTTTGCTCCATCTTCTACGTTCTCTCAAATACTTGTCTAGCTTGAGATGCCTTGAAAATTCTTAACTCGGTCTGAAAGCGATGTGTTCCACCTACTATAAGTTATAGATTTGATTCTTCTCATAAATTCAGCCACAGCCATAAGCCATAGGTAGCTGTAACCATAGCCACCTTCTTCCATTTTATTCCTCTACGTTCTTCTGCTTCTGCTACTTCTTCCTCCTGGGTTACTTCCCCTTCTTCCTCGTCTTTCTTTTCGGTTACTTCCTCTTCTTCCTCGTCTTTCTTTTTCTTTACTTTCTCCTCTTCCATCCTGTTAGGGTTTAAGTCTATCTTTTCTTGCTCAGTTATTCTTCCTGTCTTAAGTAGGTGGTAATATAGTTCTGTGTTCAAGTATCTTAAGTCACTTTTCAGGCTCTGTAACTCTTCCCTCTTCAGTTTCTCTGTCTCCAGATTGTCTAATGCTCGAGGAGTAGGACGAGTCATTTTCGGGGGATGCTGTTGAGGGGACCTTCTCGTCAGGTCAATGGACTGAATTTCTGACTCGAGCTGTTGTACTGTGTTCTCCATGACACGATGGGAAAACTCCCTATAGCCAATATTGTTCTTCAGCTCAGCTATGTCCTGCCTCAACTTCTTTTCGTAAGCATCAGGTTCCCGACTGCCTTGGCTGGTGGAAGGCAACGAGCCGTCATTGATTCTATCTTTGTTCATAGAGCCCCCTGGAGCAGCCCCCCGCCGGAGATCCGAATGGGGGGCTATTTTACCTCCGGAACTCTTTACCCCAGAAGACTCCATGACCCTCGCCGCCGGGACCTCCACCCAGCGATCACAGTTAAAGGGTTTTATAAGGGACCGGCGACGGACCTCCTTCCCTTTAACTCACACTGGTCTCTTAGGTCTTGTTTAAGGAAGATTTAAGAAAATAGAATAAACAAGAAATTTAGGAATGGAATAGAATGAAATAGAGATTTTAAAATTAAATTTTTAACAATGCATCTGGTAAGGTCTTTGCCGGGTCACCAGGATGCATAAATTCTCAAAGGATAGAAGGAGTCTTATACCCAAAGAGTTAAACCTGTAGAAATTCAGATATAGCAGAGGGAGACTGGTTCATATTTTGCCATGAGACTATACTTGGAAGAATAGTAACTGGCTGGTGATGGAAAATATTAAAAAGAAACTCAGTTGGACACTAATGAGTCGTAATGAGGATGTAGTGAAGAAAGAAGACAGAAGAAGAAGACAATAAAGAATAATTAGGACATTTTCTGCAAGAAATAAAAAAACTAAAAAATGAAGATATTTTTTATAAAAAATGAAACCTCTCCCATGTGAGAGACATTCTGATTTTTGTAGTATTATGATGGAGTAGTGCATAATGAATTTCTGTCTCTGGGTCGTTCTGTGACTAAATATTTTTGCAGAGATGTCCAACAGTGACTACGAGATGATGTGTGTTAAAATGTTGGCCTCTGGACAGTCTCCATCACGATAATGCTCCATGTAATGCACCAACACTGGTCTTCGACTTATTAGCCAATAGAAAGTTTCCTGTGGTCATCTCTCCCTGATGGAATAAGATGAGTGAATTTTATATTTCAAATGTCATTTATGTTAAATGTTAACTCTCTAAAATTTAGTTTCTGTATGAATATATTACTTCTTCACACTTCGCTAGTTGAAATACCATAAAAGTGTATAATAGATTAATGCTAGTATATGTCGTGTTATTTGAATTATTGTAATTATTCGCGACAATTAGGGTTAACACAGAAATCAATAAGCTTTACCTATTAATTTTTTATCTATATAGACTGTAAGTCTTTTTACACTATTATCTGCATACCTGGCCCCAAGAAAATTAATTCAAGACCTATATTTTGGACGTCATATGTAGTTCCGCATTTTTCGATTTGAATAATGTCCAATATTTCCCAACTCCGATCACCTTTCACATTTGAATCTCTAATCTGTTAAAGACAGATCTAACGAGTTATTCAGATTTTTCGAGAACAATACCGTATGCCTCTCCTCTAAGTGAAGAGCAAATTTGGATAAGAGCTGGTCGGACTTTTCGCCATTTTTCAGGAGAGCGTAAAAGGTCGTTACTGAATAAGTTGAGTCTCATGGGAGACGTTAGTAGATAACAACAAATAAACCAGTCGCAGGGCGACGACATTATTGACGTTTTCTCTGTGTGTGCTGTGGTACCATCTTGTTGGAACCACATTTACTGCATTTTGATTCTTCGTCTGCGTATTTCCGGAAACTGTTAAGCATTTCGACATAGTGCGATGAAGTCACTGTAAGTTCGGTGTTATCCTCTTAAAAAAAACTTATCAAACGTCCAAGCCGCCATCGCTATTGACTACTCCTATGCGCACTCGCATCGACGGAACAGGTTACTGAAACTGCGCAATTTCCGCTGTCGACTAGGAAGCGGCGGAAACCTCCACCCGTCTCCTTGCCTGGTACTAGTCATTTGGAAAACCTACCCTCCTCTTCCGTATCCTGTAGCAGTTAATTAGTAAAATATTTCTGAAGTAAAATTTACAAGACTGAAAAGAAAATGACTGTGTCCTGTCAATTAGCATGTCTACTTTTGGCTTCCTAAATCGTTTGTGATTTTTAGTTAATATCAACATTCCCTCTGCTCGTGAATATAAAAAACGTTTAATAATAGGAAATAATAATAATAATAATTCAAATAAGAAAATATAAATTTATTTTAGAAATCGTTTTCACAATTTTTGGGCCGCTGTTTTACATTTCGATGGTCCTTTCATAGATCATATTTAGGGATTCGTAGGTCACTAAAGTTCGGAGCACTCGTGACTGTGATACAAATGCATTCATAATTTATCAAGCAGAATTTTCTACTTGATGCAACTGTACGAATCAGCTGTCACAAGCTTAGGTTGAATTACTTTTGTTCTAGATTGATAGCTAGATCTAGATATTAGTTTTTCTATAAAAACAGTTCTAAATACAATTGTCATATTTTAAAGAGTTTAGATTATATTCATAAAAGAAATTGAATTTTATTTTAGGCCTTTAGGCATCTAAGGTGGATAGGGAAAGGTGTCGGTCAGGGTCAATGTTAAAGGTGCCATCCCGGCATTTGCCTGGTGTGACAACCTGTCAGATGGTCGGCCGCTGTGATCGAACCTACGACCTGAAGAATGCTACGCCAATTCTCTACCACTGAGCTACGAAATTAAAATTAGAATACTTATCTTTAAGATCCGCAGCACACAGTAGTAGATCGGGTAACAGAAGAATAACGCCTATCCAAGTAGGTAGTCATAGAAATGTTTGATTTCAACAATACAATGGATTGTTATTTAAAAAAACACGCTGAATTTAAACATAAAGATCAATTATAAGTTTATAACATTGTTATTGATAACTGATCAATAACTGACAATTATAAGTTTATTGGAACAAATACCTGCTTAAATTTCAACGACATTTTTAGGTAGATTTCAAAGAAAAATATACCTATTGAGATCGGTACGATATGAAAGTATATATTTATATATTAACACGCTAGCGACCATAAATTTGAAGATATTTGAACCAAATTTTTATATGTTGTTTCTAGGCTTAATAGCTCGGTTAAGTTCGTTAATGAGCAAAATCGGTCGCCATCTTGGATCCAACATGGCCGCCGAACCCATTGTTGTATAGAATACACAGCCTAAACCGCTGGGGCTATTGAAATCAAATTTGGCATAAAGGTACAACATCACCTTTTGATTACGAAAATGTTAAATAATGAGTTCAAAGACGCCATCTTCGATCCAAAATGGCGGAAGTAAGACATTTATTTTCCATATCATTTGAGCTAGAGATAGGAAATTTGACATAAAGGTGCATTATGACGAGTAGTTTAGGGAAATATTACAACATTTGGGAAAAGTTGCCATCTTGGATCCAAAATGTCCGCCCAAAATCCCATTTTGCACACAGTTTGAGCTGAATAAATGATTTTTTTCTTGAAGTTGTACCATCACAAGTAGGTCACGACAAAATAAGAAAACTTTCAAAAAGTCGTCAACTTGGATCCAAAATGGCCGCCCCAAAAACCCAATTTCCAAATCATTGAAGATAGAGAAACGAAATTTTCAATGAAGGTGTATGACCAAGAGTAGGTTACAATAAATGGGGTAAACCTATCTTTTGGGGGCGCAACACCCCGTGGGAGGGTGCAGATGGATACCATGGTGGTGTAGTGCTGCAGTGAGATTTTGGTTAAGATAAAGGAGGCGCATCCTCTCAAAAGCACTGAAGTTGGGGGGCAACCCCCTACGGGGGTCTGGGTACAGCGCTCCAAGCGAAACAAAGCGAGTATATATATATATGCGTGTGTGTGTGTGTGTGTGTGTGTGTGTGTGTCTTGTGGGGTATCGTTGAACAGCTCTTGATGAATAATCTACAAAACAATAAATAGTTTCTCGATAACTCTCATATAAGGCGAGATTTAAATTTTTCAAAATAATAAAAAAAAAACTTCGAGATCTACCTCAGCCTGTAGGCCTACCGAAAGGGATTTTTAAAATTGTAAATCATAAACTTTATTAAATTTGCTTTTGTGTATTTACATAAAAACGAAAAACTTTAATTTTCTTTAAAAAATAATATGCAAAAGGTCGATGCCAGGGTTTGAACCCGAGACCTTTGGATCAGCTTCCTGCCGCCTTGTCCACAAGATCAAACTGCAGCTGCCGGGCTAGACGCTTCTCGCTGTTACTTGTAGTTCAAGCTACGCGAGAGTGGAATATATTCCATCGTTGCTCTAGTAAATTAACCCTCGATGTTAAAAACTTAAAGCAACGACGGAAAACTGTCGTTACTCTAGACACAACCAAATATATAATAGGCTCTGTGCAGGTATGGATTTATATATGGGTCTACTGGATCAGGGCCCTGGCGGCGCCAACTTTTGGGGGCGCAAAGAGTGCGAGAAAACAGCAACGAACAGAACAGAGCGGGCGACAAAAGAACGTCGGTCATAAATGACAGAATGTGCAACAAAAGCGCCACTGTCAAAAGAGCGCCCGTGTCAAAAGCGTGCTAAACAGATCAGCGTAGCGGAAGGGAGTCTTGATTCTTCATTTCGAGTCTAAACCAATATGGACATTTTCTGTTCTAACTCGGTTTTCTTAGGCGTGTTATCACTGTGTAGCCCCTTTTTAGGCTTCCGCAGAAAGTTCTGTGAAGCTTTATAAAAGCTCTCTGTCTGTTCGTCTGACTGTTGACAACTCACGAAGTACTCAAACTAAGAATATGGTTGGGGTGTCATTGAAAATGTCTTAGTGACGCAAGTTGAAACCCGTATCATTCATCCAGATTTCAGGGGGCGGGTTCGAAAATACAGGGGAGTTGTTCACTTTCAACTCAGTTACTACTAAGGTTAAGAAGGTGTCTGGGGGTGTGGTAGGAAAGTTCTCGTTGAGACAAGTTCAAACTCGTAGAGATCACAGGACCTGTCCCGAGATACAAGGGGAAATCTTTAACTCAGGTACTACTATCGCGAGGAAAGTGGTTGAATGTATCGCCGAGGCGAGTTCAAACCCGTGTAATCAAGATTACAGGGGGAAGAAGATACTAGAACTATAAAGGTGTTTGAGGTGTCGTTGAAAAGGTCCGTAGTATTTCACTTATAATGGGACGTTAAAGTTTAGTGTACCTTGGATCCTAAATCCGGATCTGGCCTGTTTGGTAACATACTATGTGTGCAAGTTAAAAATACAAGATAACATTATATAGTTCTGCAATAGTGTAAAAAATAAAAGATTAAAATACGTTACATCGTCCGAATAGTAAACATTAGATATTACATGGTTAAAATGCATGTAGTAACGAATAGCGTACAAAGGTCATGATTACTTTTAAAAGACAGATAAGAACTTAACTGAATCAGATTTTACTTCATCAATATCTATTTTGAATAAAAATCATATTTCAAGTCGTCAAAGTGTCAGTTATTCTGTTTAAGATGGTGGCACGGTCCTTATTGCCTGTTGTTATTAGATAACCATATCTAGTGTTGTACAAGCGCACTTTGAATGCAATGTTTTCCAGTACATATTCACTATTATATTAATTTTGACAGTATCTTTGCGAAGAACAGAGCATTATTTGCTTTCCTTCTTCTACTTAGGGTCTCAAGACTCCATCCAATTGTCATAGGTATGTGCATAATATAAGAAACCTAGCTTGGGACAAAGCAACATTTTTGAGCTGATTCGAGACCGCAGGGATTCCGCCAAGATTTTCAGTTTAGGGGGAGTGTAAAGTCAAAATTAGTAGGGTGTAGGTGGAGTTTTGTATGGTTTCTATCGATTTTTGACCGTAAAAATGTTAAATTTGGGGGATCTCTCAAGGATTTAGTGGGTGACACCCCCACAGGAGGGTGTCTGGTGGAATCACTGCCGGACTGTTACTCAGAGATTCTGATACTATTGTCTGTGATAATTGTAATAATAATGATGGTAATAGTCATAAATAATCGTCTATTTTTTTATAAATATTTCGGTAGCAGACGGGTTAACGGGGCCCAGTGGTAATTTGATCGAATAATATTTTAATCAAATCTAGGAAACATACTCTGTAGCCGGAATTTGGTTCAAGGCAACCAAAGGAGAATGAACATTGAACATATGAGGGATAAAAGCAGGTCTTTTGTTGGTAATTCAGGAATAATGTTGCCTAGAATCCATTAAAACCAAATTAGATGCAATTATCACTGGACCCTGTTAGCCTGTCTGTTACCAATACTTCATATAAATATAAGGATTTAAGTTATACTGCATTTTTTAAAAGAGCTTTGAGTTCTTACCTATCATATTTTAACAGCATAATATTAATTATTAATATTATTTCAAATAATAATTCAAATAATAATTCATGTAATATGTGTAGGCACCATTGTAGTGTTGAACAAATCCAGATATAGAAACACAATGAAATATTAGAGTAGGTTAAACTTCCCACGGGTTGAAACCTGATATGGTCAATGAAACGCAGTGCTTTGGGGCCCACTTTAACAAGAAAAAAGTACATCTCATCAAGGCCGTAGAGAGCCAGTTCGGGTCTATAAAGTTATCGATCTTTTCTGTCGAAAAGCTTCCTCACTTGGCTTCAGGGTAGCATTACCAGAGCTAAAGGGGATTTTCCCCATCTCTGATTCTCGACACACCCCAACGTTATTCAATTATTGGGAATTATTCAACTTACCATCCGGATATTCGAGTAGTATTGCATTAGGAAAACAAGGAAAAATCACATGCGAAATAACCTTCTAATGACCTTCAGACAGCGATACAACTGCTGATGCAACACTATTGATTCATTTACAAAGATATGATGTATTCGGTAGCATTTTTTCTTAAGTTCAACCAACAGATGACTTTCTGGTGAGTTCTCGTAAACCACGAGTTTTACTCCCTTTCCGAATTCTATGGTCCTCCGTTCCGTTATGCTCTGTCCCGTTCACTTCCGTTATGCACACTTATCCGAATTAAATAAGTGTTTAAAATTTTAACCACAGATGTCACCCAAGTCTGTAAACAGCTGAAAACCCTCCGCGCGTAATGTGAGTGAGTATTGGGCAATGCAAAGTCAAGGTAGCTTGATTCGAAGTGAATAAGGTAAAAAGTAACATGGATGAACATAAATGTAGGCGTAGAATTCCCATACTTGTAGGTATTCGGCATATATTAAGTAACAACATACGAAGATTGATACTACTCGAACAATGATCACAATTTGGCAGGTTATTCTGGAAGTTTTTGCAAGATAAGTGCGTCTCATGAACTATGAATCGCTAAATAATGTTATAACAAGATCTATGAATAACCACATAAGTCGTGAGCCTTGACAACGTTACGAATTTGAAGTTCTAAAAACACTTCAAATAATTATAAGAGATCTTAATCTTAGTATTCTTAAATAAGCTACTCATATGTTACCCTCTCAATTCAGTGGCGATACTGGCGGGCCCAGGTAAAAGAGGGCCCGCGTCCGATTTTCTAGATTTATATTATTTAATACAATTTTAATTTCTAATTTAAGGAGAAATATTGGATGCAAAAGGCACAAACTAAAAACTTGATTGATCCGGAGTCCAGTTTTGTAATGTTAGGGGAATCTCCCATTTGTTAGCAAGGGATTTAGTTAACGACATTGCCCTTTCAACGTCACTGTGATTTTTAACAATTTCGACTACTAAGGAAATCAACTTTTTTTTTTTGTTCTTCTGGAAGATGCCAAAAAAGAATGATATGCTGCCGCTCGTCATGCGAAAGATTCCGTTATATCGATGGAGTTGTCGGATTGACTTCATATTTGATATATAGACACCTTACGACCTCTAGAGTGTATATCCGGTGCAAGGTGGCGCTACGACCGAAAATTACAAAAATACTCAAATTCGATTTTTTAAGTATTTTAGACATGATCTTGTAACAGCCTAGTTGCTGTTCCATTTTTAATTTTCTTCCCCACTTATTTTCTTAGTACGTTCTGTTTCCTTTCTGTGTGCTCTCCTTAGCTCATTCTCTTCGTTTGGTTTTGTCACGATTTGAGCGTGTTTCGTTTTATTTTTTGCTTTGGTTTTCCGTCGTTATCTATCCAGGTTTTCGTTAGTCACGCAGCATTGACTTGGATCTAGTGCTTGTTTTTGATTGGATCCTAGTCAATGCTTGGCTCCGTGTCTCTTGCTGATTGGTATGAATCAGACTTCTTCTCCGTTTGATGGGAGAACTGCTCTCCCCGCCATGTTAGTTTCAGTTCCAATTTTTTTGAGCAGAAGGACGGATGTCGGGGCTTTCCAGTCATTTTTCTTTTCCAGAGCCCTAACTACGAATGGTAACTGTAAGTGCCAAATTTAGTATATAGAAGAATATTTTGACTGATTTCGCCCATTCCGATGAAAGATATATTAATCGTTGTAAGAAGAAAATACCGATACAAGTGCTAATGAGACAGTACATTTCATCGACAACGTTACTACGAAATTTTCACCTCAATAAAAATTATTATTTTATATTTTGAGATTATTTGTCAGTATGTGTAATATGTTCAAATTTCAGCATGGGGCCGCTATTGACCGATTTCTTACATTTCAAGTTTCGGATCGTTGGATTCCAATAATCAAATGCCAAATTCTTAGTCTCCAGTTTCCAAATCTATTTATAAAATCCCGGTTGGCAATGTTAACATCACCATTATTAGTCAAATTAGCGACATGTTTGTTCAACCAATTTTACGTACTGTTTTCCAATAAATTTTGACTTTAATTGTAAACTTTGATACTTCGACATGATTAGCTAATTTTGGTTACAACTCCAGCCACTATTCTCCGTTAAATAGTCACATTTTATAACATTATATTTGCTTATTCAAGATTTATTCAGGACTTCAATTGTGTAACGTAGTAATCATCTGTAATGAAGTCACGCCTAATAAGGTCAACTTGTTTCTTTCGTTAAGGTGTATTTTGGACAATAACTTCATTTCTGTAAGTAATTATGTGGTAAAACTTTTCCAAATTGAACAACAATATTTTGGGACTAACTTGTAAAAGTTTCAGCGAGATTTATTAATTATTATAGAAATTATGGACATTTATATCTAACAAACCAACTTTCGTTTCGGCTTAATTAATTCAATGTATACAAGATAGACGATATAAATTTGTTTGCTTCCTACAGCACAATAGTAATTCTGTTTTGATTTTTATGAATTATCAACTCCGAAGCTTACATTATGTAAATTCAGTTGAATAAATTGAAATTTTTATATTTCTTCGAACAATCTTGTGTTTCTGTTCAATGAACGTAGTATGGAAAACCTCTCAATTAACTATGTACGAATTAAGGCATTAGTTGATAATCCATTAGTCAGAATTACCAAGTAGGCCAGATTTGAACGTTTTCTTTATATTAGTACACTGTAAAAATTGGAAACACGAAATGGATGAAAGTTATTCCGCTTTATGGAGAAATAAAAGTCGAAAATTAGCGTTTTGTTGTATTTACTCTTAAACGTGGATATAGTGTAAGCCTTTTAGTGGAAAGATTGGTAAAATTTACTCCATTTTAAAGCTAAACACTTTCTTTGTAATAGCTTAACGTTAACTGAAAATGGGTTGAAACTGGACAAAGTGATTTGTCCGTGAACGTTCAACTTATTTTACGCTTAAAACTAGGTCATTTTCTAATCGAAGTGTAAGCTAAACAGGAAATTTTGAGGTTACGTACTTTTGTGGATAAAGTTTAAGCCTTAATTGGATATTCTATAATCCAGTAACAGGAGTAACGTTACTTGCTTGTCACTGAACGTCCCGCCGTTTTGAGTGTTTACATTGCCTTTACACTGTCAACAGCAAACAGTTTACTGGTGGACCGAGAAATTAAGTTGGGTATAAATCTTTACACTGTAGCAAAAGCATATCTCCTTTTATTCACGAGACATTCCTCGTAGTAAAGTCAAAAACGTGTTAATAATTAACCTCCTCCACAGTACAACCATAGCTCGCTCAGAAAGCCAGAGTCTTCGTAGCGAAGTGGTTAGAGCGTCTGAGCAGTGTGCTTGTGGACCCTGGATCGAACCCAACCACTTCAATTATTTTTTAAAGGAATATTTCCTTTTATTCTTTTCTACTTTTAAAAAATGCTCGGATTGAATTAAATACGTTGGAACACTCATATATGTAATGTATACACGCATTTTGAAATTTTACGGAAAGTAAAACGTTCAACCGAAAACTGGCTGAATGTAGGTTAATCCAAAAAGTGGAGGCAGCTCAGCTGCCTCCATTTTTTGGATGAACGTTGTGTCTCCTATTTTTACAGTGTATAGCCGATATATGAAAGATTGTGGCTTTATTGATAGAATCATGAAACGTACAGAATAGATAGTGGACATTATTCTAAAGATTTTAAGATATAAGGCCATCTCAGATTTTTTCGGAATTGGCCGCCATTTTGAAAAAAGGGCGCCCAAAACGGTTTTTTGCATTTATCTCACAAACGGTGGCCTGTACAAAAAGACAAAATGAAAGAACACAGTTTTTTCTTTTCTGAGTTATTACCACCATTTTTCACGTAGAACGAACAGTTACAGAGTTAGGGGCACCGGTTTTAAAGCTGTAAGTTTCAAAGGCTCAATGGAAGTGGGTTTCCCCCCTTTTCTGTTTTACGGCAATTATTCAAAATTCATGACCAAAGTTCGTTTCGTCCTTCAATAGTGAGTACAATTTGTTTTAAGGAAATGCTACTAGTAACTGCAGGATTGTATACAGACACTTTTAGGACATTATTCTGTCATAAAGCATACGTCCAGATCATTGTGAACTGTACAGAATTTGTTATATATTATCATACTCAATGATATTATACAAATTCTCCAGATTGGTGACCTCATCAAGATATTGGTTCTTGCCTTTTTACAGTGGAAGAAACCAGTATTATTAACGCGAGTTTTAGATGATGGGACACGAAACTGTAATGTTGAAACTGAATCTATACAATCTAATTTATTTTGAACATTTTTTTGAAGAAATTACAGATCAGCAATGTTGCGCCTTTGTTCTAAGCTCTGAATATTAAAGTTTTTAATGACTGCATTGTAACTATCATAAGCAGAATAGATTCGAGTTTCTTTAAAAGTCAGGAATTAAGAAATTTTGATTGGATTTTCTCTAATTGTTGGCAATGTTTAAATTGATATTGATTGCAAATAGAAGAAGCATATTCTACCTTGGGGCGAACATAAGCATAATATTTTTTTTTCAGTGTTGATATATTGTTGAACTCTCTTCCCGCCCAAATTACGAATCCTAGTAACTTCAAGGCTTGATTTGTTATGTTTGTAACGTGTATGTTAAAAGTCAATTTCGAGTCAAAACTGACACCAAGATCCTTAACTACAGTAGGTCTGTTTAGTACTATTTTATTAATGGAATAATCAAATTGATGAGTGGTTTTATTTCTATTAAATGATAATACTTTACATTTACTTATGTTGACTCCAAGTTTATTAATACAATCTCTTTGTAAAAAAAAAAAAAAAAAAAAAAAAACTCGTGACTGAAAACGAATACAAAAAAGGTGTATGCTGGCGCTGTGTTTCATACAACGTTATATTCAATAGCTTTCGGTTCACAAGTTACTTCTACAGTAAAGGCCTTTGCTTATAACAGATTTACTGCGTTCCGATATCGTGATTTGTTACTCCACTACGTAAACATAAGCGTACCATACAAAACGCAATTAAAATACATAATATAAACAGCCTGAAGAAGAGAATCCGATTGTGTAAAATTTTGTGTTCTTTGAATTTATGTCTTGTGCAAATTTTTCGTATCTTGTACCATTTTCGCGTAAAATGTCGAAAAACTCTGTT
>JAGDQP010012055.1:0-51277 GCA_022664845.1 Lepisma saccharinum
TACCCACTTCAATTAACAACCATCTTCTTTGTCGAGGTATGTGTGCTTCATGGCAGGTCTCCTATAATCACTAGCGCAGTTAGTTTCTTTGCAGTCCTTCTAGAGGGCATCTGCCCACATATCCGTACCGGTACTTCTGAATTCCTGCCATCTCTTCTCGTTTCCAAAATACCGGGAGGTCGCGTTAAAGGTCTAGGTGGTATTATTTGACTCAGCCACCTTATATATTGGTGGGAAGTCTTTGTTTGATATCTCAGGGTGCCCAAGGCCTATATGTTAATGGTGTCAGAGTTACTAAGTAGTTTAAGTTAGAGTGTTTTCTTTATATTAATATGTAAGGGAGTTTTAAGTTCCAGTTTTTCTTTGGGTTTGAGAACATTTCACTAACGAAGATTAGTCAATGTGGGGTATTACGTATTTTTGAAGTTGAATTTCGTTTGTGTAACAAAAAGCTCTGGTTTTCTTGAAAAGCTGTGGTGGACTTATGGGAAGAATTGATTTTTTATGTTTTTGTCTATTTTGTCTTCCCCATCCATGAGAACTGAAAAATTTTGTTCATACTATATCCAGAGCTATTGTCTTTGCTATGGTTTTCCCTGTTTTAAGGCTTCAATGTAGAAATAGGTTTCTCTTTTTTGCACATTTCGATGTGTGGATCCAACTTTTATTAAAGTCTTGGGATCATTATAATAGTTTTGCCACCATTATATTTACTGTGTCTGTGACATCATACAGAATGCAGTTAGTTCGTTGACTTCTTATGGAGCTTTTTTTTTTTACTCACAACACTCTATAAAGCTGTCTTTTTATGAGAATTTATTTACAGAGTCTCTTCCTTCCACTAGCTGCCTCAGTGTCGGCGGATGTAAGATTTCTTCCTCTTCTCTGGCTTGCGTTCGAATTGTTTAGTGGTGTCCACCTCAAGACACTGAGCTCCATATGACATCTCCACAGCACAGAAGGCTACTTTAATCGGCTATTTAATTTTATCGAGTCATTGGGAATTTCTGTAACATTGCCAATCACCACTGCCTCTAACGAATATTTTTTTTTCTGTTCTGAAAAGGCTGAAAACTTCCTTCGATCATTTATTTTCGATGATCGACTCGCCTCGTTAATGATTTTGCTGTCGGGCTTGAAGAGGTTAAGTAAATTTCTCTTGACAACCTTTTTAATGACTGCTATAAAAATGAAGTCAAGGCTTTTTGAAACATTAGAGCTTTAGAGCTTTTCATCTGCTGCAAACAGCACTTTACAAAAATTTAACAATTAAGATTTTCTTACTTTTTATGTCCAATAAGAGTTACTTGTTTTAGCTATATCATATTAATAATGAGGAGATTTAATGTACGCAGAGTATGAAATAAAAACTACGCTTGGAAATAGGTGGGATACGCCAAACGGTTTATAATAAAAAGTCTTGCCCCACCCCCACCCAAGCAAAAATTGAAATGACGCCAGTGGGTAATGCCAACGCTATATGGACACTTTCCTATTTTTTCTGTTATGTACACAATTTTGAAAGAGTAAAAATATCCTGGTTAAAACTAGATTTCAATAAGAAATATGTGTGTAATAGTGAATGTCCAATATGAATATACATTGGCTAAAATGAAAGCTACAACCAGAGGAAAATTTAAATATTGGCATTAACCCATCGAGAAGTAATACCAACACTATTACTTTTTTCCTCCTTAGTACCTTAGATGTTGGTAATACCACCTCAGATGGGAAACCTACACCATGAGCATAAGTTTGATAATATTGGCATTGATATCTTTGGCAAAACTGGAGATATTGTTTAAGAATTCATTATTTTAACGTGCGCCAAAAGTTGGCAGCTCAATCTTAAACCGTTAGTTGGGCAATTGATTTATACTTAGATATAAATCATTGATAAAAACACACGTTTTCACAACAAAATTGAATTGAATCAAACAACAGCACAGAAAGTAAAACATATGTAAACATAAAATATATGTAGAGAAATGAAATGTCAATACAGCAAGAGAAAAAAAAATGAAAAAGATCGTTGAAGACTTGCTACATAAGCTGTAACGCTTTCATACCAACATTTCTTGCTTTCTAAGTCTCGAATTGTCATGAAAACAAAGCGGTCATCAGGCTTTGTGGTGTGAAAAGGCACCAACAGTATATAACTGAATGCTTGAAATTTAATGGAAAATTAGCTAAAGCCATTAATCTACATAATCTGAAGGTAATCCATCTCAATTATTTTTTCATCGTGGTAGGTAGTGTTAAATGTTTTTCTCTTCACCCTGACTATTGCTTTATTCCCAAAAAGGTGACAAGGCAATACCCATATAGGTTTCTTATTAAGAAGGTAACTATTAAGGACTTTTGAACAGCAATCAATTATCAAGACTAAATAAGCTTGAATGCTATTATGGCCTAGAGCCGTCACATGAATAGAGTGCTTCTTGTAAGAAAAATAATGAGTTATCTCAATAGAAACAACCTCACTGTCAGTAGCAAAGACTTTATCCGGGGAGATTTGTTTCTTTTGTGTTATGAATATCTTGGAAGAAAAATACAACACCAATCTTACTCTCTATGTAGGTACTTGTACCTTATGGAACACAACTTCACGTTCTCCTCTACAGGTTCTCAACCTATGATCCTTTTCCATACAGGGACGCGGACTTAAGTAAGGTACTATCCCTATTCCAATTATTAGGGTTTCTAATTCTAGTTTCTAGCACTACTTCAAGTTCAATGAGAAAACTTGATTTCAGATTAAACTTAAGAGGATGTATTACGGTTCTAGCTGGAACCTCTTCAAAACTGAACAAATAGAAAACTATAACTTCAATTGGTAAGGAAGGATATTAACTCTTATATTACTTGGAGCTTTCAATCGACCAAAACTTATTTCACTATTAGTTAAAAATTCAACTTCAAAAATAAATCATGACAACTGAAAGATATATTGAATTTTGATTAGCTCTCTCTTCAATGGATAACTTGTTACGGATCTCTTGGGATCGGTTATTTCCCCCTTTCTTACGAGTAGAAAAATGAAACTAAAAATAAACTTACTTAATTCTATATTTCTAATCAAGTTTCCTACTTGGCTAATAACTACTTTTACTTTCTGAACTATAGGGCAGTGCAATCTAACGAGCTCACTGGATCAATTCTTAACTCACGATCCTTCTCAAAAGCTTTCAAACTTCACTGAAGTGAGTGATAATTGAGAAACCTGGACACACAAAAATATTTCTAGTTTCCTAGTTTGCTACTACACCACAAACTACAAAAACAGTGACTACATTCCCCTCCACAGTGACACACTTCTTTCTAATTCCAGGTGTTCCCAATTTCACTTGAATTACCTTCTCAAGAAAACAAAAACAGCACTTTCACAACTTCTCTCCTAGCTCTTCACTTTCCAACATAATCTGAACTTTGCATTGGAAACTATACTAACGGCTAAGCCCTCTGTCGGCTAATCTAATGAATCACTTTGCAAACTACGTATGTACTAAACTAGGGCTTTCTTTCTCTACACTCTTCCTTGTAATTTTTATGATTGAAAATATATTCCTGAAAACAGGAATATCGCGACCCATAAATCAGGACATTAGCTCGTAACTGAAATAATATAAATTTGGTAAGCACACATCGTAGCTTAACTTCCATAGGATATGCTTTACTAACACTACTTGGATATTTTACGGACAACCTCCACAGGATACACTAACAGCACTTGAATACCAACTGCCGCCGACTCTCATGGCAGTTGACTCCAAGGAGAGTACATTATGTACTCTCCTTGAGTTGATCCAACCTTCCCCAGATCGCGCCCTTTCCAGGGACGAACCAATCGAGTGGGAGTAACGTCACAACCAGTTCAAATTTAAGACTACCAAATAGTCAAGGGATCGGCCACACGACCGCCATGTTTGAACACAAATTAAATATAAATTTGGCTGCACACTAAAGCTTGGAGAAAACACTGAGAAATTATAATGAAATGTAATTGTAAGATGTGACACAAGACCTCTTCATCTTCAAACGGTTATCAAATGTAGTTTCAGACTCCATTTATAAGTTAGACAATTCTTAAATATAAATGTTGACATAGACCCATATTGCCACACATAAAAGTCTGGTCTCTACTCAAGTATCTAAGAAGATCGTGCTGTCCTTACCTGTCAACCAATTACATTGTTCTTCATAAAAATTAACTTTAATCTTTTAGCCTGACATCTGCCAAAATAATTCGCAGTCACGACCACCTTCCCCTGTCTCTTATTTGACTTCTCAAAAATAGTTGATATTCACCCGTGTAAAATCATAAACAGAACAACACAAAACAAACTGCTGGAAAGACCGTGACCTTGTGCACTGAACCCCTCCTGAATAAAGTCTATGGTTTTCTCTAACTTCTCTTCTTTCCATCTTCTTTCTCCTCTTTCCGTTTTCTGTCCTTTCCTTTATTCCTTGCTATTAGGTGACCCATTGTGGTTTCTGTATCAAAACGAAAAATCCATGCTCAGCCTTCCACACTATCAGAACACCTGAGTTTATACAGCATGTGCAAAACACTATTAATGAAAAGGACCGAAATTCTCTGACGACCTTCGCGATGGATTTCCAGGTTTTTAGGGCAATTATATTAGACTGAAGTCAGTTAGTGAAATTACTATTAATTTTTAATCTTTATTTTCTATGAAGAAGAAAAAGCCAACATAAAAGTTACGCTGGTATTTCAGCGAACATTCGAAAACTTCGCAAATTCAGTTGACGATTAGATTAATATTGTTGTACCATCAAGACCGTAAATGAGACCGAGCTGGTTCGACG
Source organism: Lepisma saccharinum (assembly GCA_022664845.1). Taxonomy (NCBI): domain Eukaryota; kingdom Metazoa; phylum Arthropoda; class Insecta; order Zygentoma; family Lepismatidae; genus Lepisma; species Lepisma saccharinum. Next base: position 4,831 of record JAGDQP010012055.1, read on the forward strand.
CAAAACCACAAGTTCATACTTCATTCTCGTGGGCGCTGAGTCCTGAAGCAATGCAAATACCTAACCTGCCTCAGAGATGCCTTAAAGTGTAACAAAGAATAATATATATTGCTTATGTTGTCAGTTTTTAATCAATAGGGTCGCCAAAATTTAAATCTGCTAGAGTATCGCAATATCTTTGGATGGAAAATCTACGGCTGAGGTGGTTCAGTGGTAGCGCAGTCACCTCGGAGCGCGTAGATTCGTCGGTTCGATCCTGGCTTAGGTGCTGTGAATAATCTTATGAAAAACAAACATCGTGTGTGTGAGTGGGTTTTCTTTAGTTTCTTTCCACTTTCTTCATTGCAGTAATTCATCTCATCACTATGCATTCGGCCTGAACCAAAGTTCCCTAAAGGTGTGATTGATAATTAAGATTGTCCTTTTGGTTGTAGTCTTTCAATCATTAAACGCGCAAAAATCCGATTCTCCCAGCGTACTGAAATAACATTTCATGTTAAAAACTAGGGCCGGCTGGGCTGGTTCAGTGGTAACGTAGTGTCACCGGATCGGTTCCTGCTCATGCGCTATGTGCTTAATGGTAAACAAGCACCGCGTGTATGCATTTTCTTGGGACTTTCCCGTTTCCTTCCCTTATCCCAACATCTTCCAATCACTCTTAACCAAAACTGTCTAAAGACCTTAAAAGTTAATTCAAAATGGAACAATTAAGCAATTAAGGGATCTGGTGCTTTCAAAGTCACAAGATTAACAAAGATCAGAAAATCAACAAAGTAGTATCCGGAACTAAAATCAGTTTCTTTCCAGCCGGATTCCAAGAATGTCCTGTCTTAATATGACAACTGCAAGACCGTCAAAAGGACCTATCCCTTTCAATTACCACAGTGAATTGTTCTTAATGTCCTAAACAAGATCCTGAGCTTCTAAGAAGGGAACCTACAGTTTTTGGTAAAGTGGGTTCCGAACCACTCCGTTCAATTGGCCCAGGCGGGAATTGAGCCCGTGACCACGTACACAGTTCAATTACCCGAATAATAATGGCTGGAAATATTCGCGAAGCTCTACTTGTATTTGAAATGTACGTACTTTCGTTCAAACGCAAATGTAAATAAATGGTAGGCCTAAGTTAAAAAAATTAAAACAGGATCTGTCGATATAACATGTAGATATTTCTAGTCGTTAAATTTCTGAACGTATAACAGTTATTCCAAAAAAAAAAAAAAAAAAAAGAGTGCGAATATAATACTTTTTTATTACAATCAGAAAAACCAGCAGCTTTGCTTCATTGCACTTTGCTTCGTTTTCCTTTGGTACGCTTCGTTTTGCTTTTTTACAAACTCATCGTTTTTCAGCTGAAATTTAAATACGTAACCTCAACCGATTGATTCCATGTATTTTTTCAGCTCATTTGAAGAAGTCAGTAATCACTAGATTCCTTTGAAGCACTCAAGTGTAAATTGTATATAATTATCACAACTGTACGCTGTTGCCTTCCTACGGATGGATATTTTCCTGTGTCTGTGCTATTTTTCTCTTCATTCCAGCACCAGTTTCCTTTATAATCAGTTCATGTTTACTTGAAAAGCAAATTATTTCCCTTTTTTTTCCTAAAATGTTTAGTGAGCGAAGATCAAACCCGGGTCATAGTCATTCTACACGAATATTGCTTCAACCAGGGATGGTACGGAAGATTATGTGATTCATTTGATGTCATAATATATTCACATTCACGTGTTTTTCTAAGAATAAGGTTGCAACTAGATACGTCACAAATTTGAATTTGAATTAATTTTAAGGCTTTTAGGCGTTAATGGCTCAGGACGTGTGCATGATGATGGGATGAATTGGTGTAATGAAGAAAGTGGGAGGAAACGGGAGCCCCTCTCGTGAACCCACGCACACGATGTTTGTGCACAACAAAAACCACATGGCATGAGCAGGGATCTATCCGACGACCCCTAGCACCAGAGGTAAGCGCTCTACCAACTGAGTCACCATGCCTCCAGATATATTACGACTTTAAAATATATTTTTCTGACAATTACTGGTAGATATGTAAATAGGAACAAAAATGTACTCACGAATGTGATTTTCTCCGAACAAACAGCAATAGCGTATTTTCTGAACGAAAATTTAAAGCAAAATGTTGCCTTTTGCTTCTTCCGGAGGAAAATATTCAAATTAATTGCGAGCGCGTCAATTCATGCATGACTGGTTGTCGGCAAGTTCCAGAATTACATAATCTTAGGTTTTTTTTAAATAGATTTTTACCTTATCTTTCGCAACCACAACTTATTTTACGCATCAAGATATTTGATATATGAATGTGCCGGGCCGGCACCAGGTCTTCCGGATAAAGGGTTAACAAAAGTTGTTCAATCTTTCCGCCTCGCTTAATTCAGATCTTCACATGTGCTGAAGTATCATCTTTCGTTCCTATAGAAGGGGTAAGTCACCAAAAACATCTACCTTTCTCAGGAAAAAGGTGTGTTTTTTTTCTATATTTTATTTCCTACAAAAATTCCACTTCAGCTAAGAACACATATAAATTGTTTTCTGTTTCATCCGTGCAGCATCTCATAAACACTTTGTTTCCATATTTTAAATAAATTACGTTAGCTCCAGTAAATCAGAAATTGAATACGACGAATGCTGTCAACAAACGAATAGTATTAAATGCTATCTATAGCACATGCGCCAGCCTGACATCAAGTTTCTAAGATTCAATTATTTTCAGTTCAGTAAATATGAATCTTACATTACCCCATTTCTTCTAGTCATTATGCTCTATCCCATCGAATTCGTCAGTAAAAGGAGTGAGTCTGTTCCCTAAAAATTATCAGTCATATAAATATCAAATTTCTTAATGAAATTATTCAATGTTTCTCTCCTGGCGACACTACGGCTGTGATATATTTCCTATATTAGTCTAATCATTTCCATCACTACACATTGTGATGCTGATATATAAACTTGAGGCATGTAGTGGCGGTGTCCAGTGTTACTTAAATATTGCATTCATTCCATTTACTTCCTTGAACATCAGACAGAAAAAAAGTTGGGTTAGATTCAGATATTGGCTTTCTATCGTATAGGGAAGATTACTTCCTTAGGCTACGTCTGGGAGGGAACGATCGACGGATCTACAAAGTCATTCTTTAATATCGATTCCTTTCAATTTCTTGAATGGTTGATGCGGCTGCGTATGGACACAAAGACCGTAATGTGGTATGGGAGACGTTTGGGTTAGGTCATAAGCATGAGAACTGAAACGAAGATTCAGGGACATCTATAACATCCCAGAACAGATTTATTTACGTTAAAGAACGCTCAATATGACTTATCCATTTTGTTCAACACTGTAAAAAGGATTTATGAAAATGAGATAGCCTAATTTGTTATTGTAAAACACTTAAGTTATTAACGCGTTCAAAGTTTGTGAACTAACACGTTAATAGAATTTGGAAATTCTGTTTGAAAGGTACACCGCAACACCGAAATTAAGTATGTGCATATGCATATAGTACTATTATTTTTAATGTAGAATCAATCGTCGCTTTTTAGTGGATAGTGTTTCAATATTATATTTTGTTTTGAAACAGATATAGAACTAACTCGAAAGAAACACATTAAAAAGTATTATTTTCAATTCCTTTAATGAAATGTTTGAATCACGCACCGAAATAGAAACTACTAAAAAATAAGTTAGGTATTACTTACAACTTACTAACTCTATTGTAACAACGCATACCTTGCTACAAACCTTAGTAGTTTTTTTTATTTAGCTAATAATTTGATACCGACTTCAAGGATTTGACATTTTAAAATATTACAATCAAACCGTTTGTTCACTTCTTTGAAGTCGGTTCTATTTCTTTTTTAAAGCATTTATTAAACAATTTAATTTAATTTAATTTAATGCTCCTTAGATGTTGCGACTTTTATGCACAGAATTAAATATACTGTAAACTTTCCTAAAATAAGGTTGCAACTAAATCGTAACTAACTGGCTTTGCGCCATCTCCCGCCATCCTTAGTTCGCGAGCCCTTTTTGTTACGACACCTGCGCCCCATGTACCACGGGGGAGTTTAATTACGACCCTGGGTGCGACTATTACGCAATGGCCACGATTATGTGCGGGGAAACGGAAATTATTTTTGAAAACCCTTTATTAAATTTAGACTGTTATTAGAAAATATAATTATTAAATTACAAAAAAGACATTGAAAGAAAATAGCATAGCTTGTGATTAATAAACATTTACATAAGTTCAATTTGGTTATAATTAATTAACGTTTTCTTCGGTCCTCCTACGCTTTTGACTCCTTCGTAGGATGCGCCAAAATTGAAGTGTTAGTCCTCTTGCAAAAATCCAAGCTGCAACACTGTTCCCCTGCCTATTTTACAATTTCTGTTAAGTCGTTTTTTGTTTTGTTTTGTTTTAATAAATTGTACTTTGATTCAATTATAGGGTTCTCATAAATCTTTGACTTTTTCCTTCCACGCCTGTCTTCTTCAAGGAAGCAACACATTTTGCTATTTGAGTTGATTAAATGCTTTCTCTAAATCAATATTTTCATTCAGGCGCGCCGAAAGCTATAAACTGTAGGAGTTCACGGAAAAATTACTGGGGAAGGTATTCAAGAGTCACGATGTAATTATTATTTTATTTCTGATTTATACACATAAAAAAAAAATAATATTTTACTTGCTGGCAACAGTGTTCAAAGTGGGGGGAGGGGGCACGAGGGGCACGCCGTACCCTTACCTTTTTTCACTTTGAATTTGGCTTACCCTTAACTTTTTTTTATTAATGGGAGCTCATTGCCTCTTTCAATAGACAATTGCCACCACTAGATGTAAGCGTACACTTATTTTCTAGCACACTTCTCTTAGCGTTCCCTTGTCTTTTCTAATCCACTTCGAGCACTGGCTGGCAAGAAAATTTCAGGATGCCGTCCCCACTAACGTCCTTGGCTGCATGTCTGGACCACAAAGTTTCTCTAGGGAGTGAAGCAACTTGTACTCTTACGTGTGATATTAAAGGGAGGGTCATCATACAGTTTCCATAATATGTCTTATGTTCGGGAGTACCGTATATCCCATTGTTTGCGGTTAGTACACCATCACCCCCAAAAGGAACATTAGTTCTGCCGAGAGGCCGTATAACTCAGTTGGTAGAGTGTTGGTTTAGCAATCGACAGGTCGTGGAAACGATCCCAATTGTCGCCCAACTGCAACGACCCCAACCCAAGATCCCAAAAGAGATCACACACACACTTCCTGGCTAGGTGAAGTCAAAACTGCAACACCAAAAGCAATCCAGGAATGCAAATAGGGTCGCCAGGAGCCTAGAGTACCCACGCAACGCATCTAACCTAAACTCTAGCTCCAAATATTTTCTACACCCCAGACGAGCGGGGCAGAAATGCCTTCCAGATTTAAGAATATCTGGGAAAGAGGATTCCAGATCCTTGTGATCGCTGTGAAAAACAATCGAGCGAGGAAATACCGGTAAGGCGACACCTCCAATCTTTTAATTAGATCGTCGGTTCATACTCTGAAGTACCAGCTGGTTCAGATTAGCGATAGATTAAGAAAGAAAACGCAAATCTTTACTTGGGAATAATCTCAAACGAACATACGCATATCAACTCACATGTGACTCATACTGTGTCTTTATTCCCTTCGAAGTCTACAGGGTGGCAAAACACCATGTCTTACCTTTACCTTAGTAGGGCCCACACCTGTAGTCTCGAATCGCAATTCCTGAAATAAAGACAACGAACACCAACGAATGACGGTCGCAACTCAATCTAAACGTAGTGTCATAACGCAAAAATGCAAATAACATTTATTCACTCAAATCACATACTGGAGTCACTTCATATATCAACGCAGAATAAGCAGAAATTCCATATACAGTTCCTTTCCCAAGTTATCACATCTCAGCTGGCGAAAGAATCCTACCAATGGCCTACGGATTTATGAACCAACCTAATTAAAACGCATTCAAAACGATAGGTTTACCGAAACACAGAAATAATTTAGTATCGATTGCTGTCAACTTCACGTGATGATTCGTAGATAAATTCCAATGAATATCATGTCAAACATTAAATAAATCACTGCACGTCATAAATATTACTATACACTGTATACGGATTATCAACTAATGCCTTAAATCGTACCTAGTTAACTGAGAGGACTTCTATACGTTCACTGAACAGAAACACAAGATTGTTCGAAGAAATATAAAATATTCCAGAATTTCAATTTATTAGACTGAATGTACATAATGTTAGCTTGCGGAAATGATAATTTCATAAACTCAAAGCAGAATTACTGTTGAGCTGTAGGAACAAACAAATTTGAATCATCTATCTGGTATACATTGAATTAGTTAAGCAGAAATGAAAGTTAGTTTGTCGGATATAAATGTCCATAATTTCTATAATAATTAATAAATCTTGCTGAACTTTTCACAAGTTATCCCAAAAACATTGTTATATAATTTGGAAAAGTTTTATCACATTATTACGTACACGAATGAAGTTATTGTCCAAAATACATCTTACAGAAAGAACCAAATTAGCCTTATTAAAGGCACGACATCATTACAAATGATTACTACATTATACAATTGACGTTCTGAATAGATCTTGAATAATGCAAAATAATGTTATAAAATGTGACTATTTACCGGAGCTGAAACCAAGATTAACTAATCATGTTCGGCCCGAGCCATAGTTGCCTAAAGGCCTTAAAATAAAAAAAAATAAAATAAATTCAACTAATCATGTCGAGTTAGTAAATTTACAATTAACATAAAAAAAACGGTACGTAAAGATGGCTGAACAGACAGGTAGCTAATTTGACTATGTATTGGAAATATGCAGTAGCTGTCAACATTGGTTACCGGGAATTTCGAAAGAATTTGGAAATTGGAGACGAAAATGTATGCATGTGATTATTAGAATCCAACGATCCGATATTTAAAATGTAGAAATTCGGCTAATAGCGACCCCATACTGTTACACATACTGACAAATAATCTCAAAATATATAAAATACTGATAATTTTGTCAACGTGAAATTTCGGAGTAATTTCTTGAAACTGAACTTCTCGTTAGAACTTGTCTCTGTATATTTTTGTTCTTAAACGATTGATATAATATTTTCCGAAGTGGACGAAATGAAATGTTTTAATATTTTAAATATAGCTTTTATAATTACCAGTAGCTGTTAGGGATCGGAAAAGGCAAAATTACTGGAAGCCCCGACGTCCGTACTTCAGCGTGAACAAAATGGAACTAACTAACGAGGCGAGGGAGAGCAGTTCTCTCATCAAACGGAGAAGGAAGCTGATTCACACCAATCAGCAAAAAACAAGTCACGAAGCATTGACTAGGGTCCAATCAAAAACAAGCACTAGATCCAAGTCATTGCTGCGTGACTAACGAAAACCTGGATGGATAACGCTTAAAAACCAAAGCAAAAATAAAAACGAAACACGCTCACAGCGTGACAAAACCAACCAAAGAGAATGAGCTAAGGAGAACACACAGAAAGGAAACAGAACGTAGACTAAGAAAATAAAAGGGGAAGAAAATAAAATGAAAATGAAACAGCAACTAGGCTGTTACACAACCTGACTAGTTTCTTCTGCGGCTTTTTTGTCACTGTAGGCAAATTCCGGGATGATACCTTGAACCAAGGCCCTTGTCGACTTCCTTCTACCATCCTCGTTCCTACTCTATTCCGATCTAAAGCAGAGGTGTACTACTAATTATTTGACAAGGTACACGCAAGTTCCTTCACAAGTCACTAAATGCACAAAAATGGAAGTCCATCATATGTACATCGTGTACAGTCTTATAAAAAAGGTTTTTCTTCTGTGAAGTTTTTTTTTTCAAGTTTTTTTGTTCTTTTTACGCTTTTATATATTTTTTTCTTCACAAGCAAGTGATTTAATACTTTATGCTGCAGATAATCAATGTCATCAGCAGCATTGTAGTTAATTTTTCACCCATTTATCCCAATTTACTATTGCTTTGTTTTCGTGCAGCCTTACGAGGCAAATGATCGGATTATTTATGCATACACTGCCATATTGCTATACTTCCTATGTCTTCACCCTGACAAATGTAAGGAATTAACTAAAGGTGTATGGACCGAAAGTTTGTAATGCAATATTCTAATAAACCTCCAGGAAACTGAAAAAATATTCTCAATTATAGGAAGAATTTAAGTTCGTAGAGATAGTACAACTTCGAAGACATCTTTATTGTAAACTAAAAAACTATGAATTCTTACCGAAATATGCTCTCATTCCGTATATACAAGATGTAAATTCATAATTACGGTATTATTAAAGCAAGCTATATATTTTTTATCATAATTGCCGTTCGCAAAAATCAGTTATCTTTAGCTCAAAGTTCAGGGAAATAGCCTGCTTCTGTTCAAGGTCAGATATACATATTTGCGTTTACTAGTACATTGTATTTCATTATAAAAGCTCGGTGGTATTATTCCATCATACTCCGGGCTACAAGCCTCGCACCATACTGTGAAAATATATACAGATAGAGACAGTGTAACAAAAATATGTTATGTTATATGCGTACTTCGAAAAAGTAGTATAAATGCATAATGAATACTCCTGTAAATACAACTATATACATATAGGTTTCTTCTAATGAGTTTGTTGCTCTCAGTATTATGTTAAAGCATATAACGTGGCCTCGTGCCGCGGCTTCCCCGCTCTTTTTTGAAAGTATAGGAATACTTATCGTCACGGAACAGTATGGGGACAATTTGAAAAATTGAATTTTAAAGCCAACGCTGACAACTGGGTGCCTGAGGACAAGAAACAACAACCACAGTGTGTTTTGATTGTGTTGAATATGTATACTCAAAGCTTGGTGCGGATACGTAGAAGTGAATGGAAGAAGTATTTTTTTTTAAATTGACAAGCAACACTGTCAACTGCGGGACCTGAAGTACCTCAATGGCGCGCCCCAGTACGTAAATACAAGGTTTGGTCTTAATACGTTCAACGGTATGGAAGCAATTAGATATTTTATTTTCTGGAATTGGTTGCAACACTGACTACTCCGGCGCCGGAACTACCCACGTGAACTGTCCTAGTAACTAATGCAGATGTCAAATTTAGTGTAAATCAATGCGGATACTTCCAACGGTAATAAATATTAAATCTAGATTTAATCGTTTGGCAATCCTGACAAACTATGGTGTCTGGAATGCTTGTATGACCTGGCTACCTAATGAACTTGTATATCAAATGTAGTGTAAATCAATGTGCACGTGTAGATTTGTATTAAAAAAGGCATTTCTGTAAGTTGAATTTCAATAGGTTTGCAACATTGACAAACTGGGGTGCCTGAGGTCGGGGACACCTCAACCGTTCCTTTCTTATGTCGAATGATGTTTAAGCTAAGTTTCAGACTGATACGGTATGGAAGCATGTTTTTATTATTATTATTATTTTTAAAACAATTAGCAACACTAACAACTTGGCAATCCGGAATCTCACACATACCAAGAAATATTTGTACTCTAGAGTTTAATTTATGTTCTATTTCTTCTTAATTAGGGCCTACCTTTGTATATATAATTATTGCTTAAAGAGACGTTAGTAATATTACAAATTGCTGCCTTGAATAATAAACGAGATTTAGAAATAAAAGAAATGCTCGTGATTTTTTTTCTAAAGAAAGGAAGTGTTAGAAAAACTGAACGTTATTTTCTTTTTACAACATTAGGGGTATATACAGTATATACACAGTAAAATATGGCTGTGTTAATTCAACACAATGTGGTGTCCCAGCGTGACTACCACTTTTGTGTGTTATATCAACACAACACACGGTGTTGATTTCGGTACTAGGAGAAAAAAGTTACGGCAGCTGATAGATTTGAACATTTGTTGCTCAATTAGAAGTTGAGCGCCTTATTGACTTCCCTAAATTGTCAGACGGAAAGAACACTAGATTGAAACAGTATAGAGGCTTAAAAAAATGTTGCTGAACCCCAAACACAAAGAAAGTTACTCTCACGACTTATGCCATGATTCAATCACTTTTCCATTGGTCAATTAGGGATAATAATCCCTAGTCATTGAGAATATGTTCCATTTCTATGAAAGCAAGCGCAGCATTTGACATGTTGTTACGATAAGACAGCAGAAATGCTGCTCAAGTGTTTCGCTGTCGCTAGCTTGCTTCCTTTCATAGAAATGGAATATTCTCAATGAATGGGAATTCTGGTTCTCAATTGACAAACAGGAAGTGATTAAAGCATGGGATAAGTCGTGCAAGTAACTTAGTTTGTTTTGGGGGCTCAGCAACATATATTTGATCCAATACACTGTTTGAATCTATAGTGTAGTCGTTTAATTCAAATGTTGTTAAGTAAGTATCATTTGCATCTAGTGTCTTTTCTGTCTGACGATTTAGCCAAGTCTGTTCGCCGATCCAGGTGGTCGTGCGGGCTAGTGCAGTAGTCTAGCGACTCCAGGATCGCGGGTTCGAATCCCGCCTCGGGCATGGGTGTGATTTTAACTGTGTTGTCCGTAAGTAGGTTAAGAAAGATAAACGAAAAATAAATGGTCCCAATCGTATAAATAAACGCAATGTACTATGAAAGTTGAATAAACGAGATAAAAAAAAAAGTCGGTAAGATGCTCGACTTCTAACTGAGCAACCCATGTTCAAATCTTGCTGTAGCCGTAACTTTTTTTTCACAGTACCGAAATCAACACCGTGTGTTGTGTTGATTTAACACACAAAAGTGGTAGTCACGCTGGGACACCGCATTGTGTTGAATTAACACAACTATTTTTTTACAGTGTACGATGGCTCATAAGATTGAATTTAGAGAGCATATTATTCGTGGTAATGTTATTGCGTAGCGATTTGATAGTGGAGTATCTTCCTCAGTAGTTGCAACCATGTGAAGAATAAAATGACTGTGATAGGTCATATTTAAATTAAAAAAAGCACGTTCGTGTTGTTAATTTTTTCTCCCCGCCAATTTTAACAGAAGTCTCAGAACAAATATTTAGCAAAAGGCTCACCCGAGCCTCTGCGAGCCCTCTCCAGCATATCCCTGCCTAAAGACCATAATTAAATTAAAACTTTAAAAAAATCTGATTGTATGTAAATAGCCCATATACTTGTAATTGACTCAAACAATGCTTATTGAGCGATTGAGAGCAACTAACAATGGATTAAAACAAAGGGAGAGCCCGTAACGAAGCAACTATTCATAACCGAATTTCTATCTGTGATTAAGTAAGTAAAGAATTTAATTGCTTTAATTGTAAAAATAGTTTAGTTGATTATTTATTAACTAATGAATATCTGTCTATATATGTTATGTAACTTTTAGTTAATTAAATTAGTTTAACGTAGGATGAGATTCGGGATCTTTCGTGTCAATGCTTCTTTCGAGGGCTCATCCAACTGCACCGCTAGTCTCAAAATAATATCGTTCAGAGCAGAAAAATATATATATGAAATAAAGCAAAAAGTTCTGAGTAAATGCGTGTCTGTGTATGTGATAAATGTAGGCTACTTTTTGGAAACTCTCCAAATCGTTCAGAAGAGTGAAGATAAGGTTAGACTGGATTAGCTTAATTTATAGTAATTCGTTAAAGTTGTCTTTAACTAGGCTTAACGCCTCTATACCTTCTAAATAAGATCCGAAATAATAATGCTCTGAACTAATGTTCTGGCTACAATGTTGTAGCCTTCGCGTCGGCCGGTCGAGTTGTTTGGCTAAAAAACGATGGAAAGGGTTGTAAACTTTAACTTCGGCTCCGTAAGAAAATTTCTAGATCCGGCACTGGTCCTACCTATGGTATTATCGTTGGCAGAACTATATAGCAATAGAAGTGCTCTTGTAAAAGAAATTATGTCAGAGGATTTGTGAAAAACAACAATATCGTTCATCTCTTTTTCCATGTTGGTATCAGATCGAAGACTCATGTGCTGGTCCATCAATCCTAAAGACAAAGGGTAGATGCCTCTGCTCGAGGGAAGGCGATATACTCCAGCATAGGTGGCTCGTTCTGTCAAAGTTTGAATCCCCCAATTAATTTGACTATGATTCCAAAAAAAATATTGTTTTAATTACTTTAGTTAGTTATCTGTTTATGGTACTTCTTGTAAGAAAACAAAACGTGTAAGTCAATTTCTCTCATAAAAAGAATCACTTATTTAAAAGTGAATTGGTAAAAATTCCACATTTAATAAAAAAAATGTCATGAAAACTACTGTTGATAGGCCGTAAAATTAACAGACCTAGCAGCAGATTAGCACGTTTGCTATTTGTACGAGTGGTCACTTGTTCAAATCTTGCACGGGTTCAACGAATAGAGAGTTTCGGTGGCCACTTTACCGTAGGCTGTATAGTTCATATGCTGAGAAATTCACCAACTCGTTTCAGGACATTAAGCACAATTCACTGAATGTCTGGAGTCTCTTGGAAGAGCTGTTGTCACTGAACAGAACCTTAGTTATCAGCAAGGTTGCCAAATCGCAAGAGCAAAGTCCCTCTAACAGGTTTCTAAAAAAAAACTTTTTTTTTTTTGGTCAAAAACTGCCAGATTTTGTATATATGGTGAAAGTCGCATACAAAACAAGGAAGGGCAGGGATCAAAAATACTGACCATCCACCAAAGTTTGGTTGCTTTAGATTAGGTTAGGCATTGTCAACCTCCTTATATGTAACTTACAATGGGTGGTCAATATTTTGAATCCTTAACGTAAGATAGTAGTTCCTTTTCAGTTTCTCAGTACCTCGAAATTTCCCGCTAACCGCAGTCGAGTTTTTCTTCCCGGTAGTAACCGATCCGAAAGCTTCAGATTTACCGTGAAATCATTGATGTTGACAACCCTGGTAATCTGCTCCTTTGTTTCGAAAGGAAACGTCACACACACAAAACAAGAAAGAAATACAACTGGGTGTAGCTTTCATTAAAAATAAAATAATGTTGTTTTTGTTTTTTTCAATTATTTGCTTTCAAATTTCAGTTTTTAAAATATAAGAAATGCATTTTTATTGTACCTTGACATGAAGAAATAAAAAGTCACGATAATCATAATTCCCTAACAACAGATGAAATATTCTTTATATTTGGTTAGCAAATATTTTATTAAAAATAAAATTTACCGCCCATAAAATTCATCTTATCTTATTAAAAATAAAAATTCAGTTCAGTTTATAAGCTTAGGTATAGGATAATCATATTTTTGAGAAGCTAATCCCGGACACTCTAGCAATATTCATAATCATTTTTATTGTAATTCGGTACCGGGATCAAACACTAGACAAATTGCTACACTGCTTCTGTCTGACTACTTCAAAATTTACTACATGCATATAACACTACTATTTCTTGTGAAAGAAAGAGAATGTATATAAAATTCTAGAATATGCAGTCTTTCGAAAAGCAGAGAAAACAATAATACGTTTTTATTTATACTACTATTATAGTCCAGTAGATATAGGGGAACATAGTGTGAATACCCAGAACAAATTGATTCAAAGCAAATTCTTGCACCCTGCTCATACAACATACTGAAATCCGTTGACGTAACTGTCCGAAAATGCCAATCTCATATTCCATCGAATAGTTCCCCAATTTAAGAGTGTGTTATTAGGCACGAGGGCCACAACATGCAATACACATTCAAAAATCATGACTACCAGACTTTAGGCAAGGTATAGAGTACTGCTTGAGATTGCTTCAGAGCCACAATTTTGAAAATTTGCACAAATAAATGTGTTTCCGTGATCGGAGTTTGTCGGTTTTTAAGTATGTTGCACTCTGGGGTGTTATTGTTCGTATAACGTAGGAGACGTTTTTGTTCCAATTTGTTATCAGTTCAATTGTAATTTTAGAGCTCTATTATGCCCATAACATAATACATATCTGAGCAAGTATAATTTAAAAGTATAACTGATTATCACAACCAATTTTATTAGAATTATTTCGGGGACTGTGAGCCGAGAATAGATGATAATTTATTGAAAGATCATCAAATCCCTGACTTTTCTCGGCCCGAGCGCTAGCATGAAATCTCGGACTGGCGGAACTAAACCCAGACGTATAATGGTAGCCCTAGGTACAGTATATGTAAAATTGAACGAAATTGCAAGCGTAAGAGATAACGACGTGACGCACTGAAAAGAGAGTGAGAGGAAATGAAACAAATCCAGTTGCATACAGCAAAAAGAAAACTGAATCTGAGTCACCAGAGACTCTTTAGTTAAAGACGCAGGTCATTTTTACATTCGTTTCTTTAGTTCATATTGGTTCGTGTTGTCCTCAAATCTTGCAACGTTAATTTTTCCCTACGTCATAGGATGATGAAAATTTGCACAGCAGCGTAAGTCGGCTGACAAAATATTTTATTTTACTTTCATATATTTCTCTATATTTATCTATCTTAATATTTCTTTTTTCATATTACCCAAAAATATTAGCCAGCAACGCTGTGAGCTTTCACTGGTTGCAGAACACTTTAGGATTTGGGTAAAAAATATAATGAAAAAAACTTTTTAAAGACATACTTTTCTTAAACAATTCGTAGTAAAAAGTAAAAAAAAAAAACATGTTTATCCATGACTAAAAGCAAAAGCATGGGGCGCGTTCTCATATACAGTCACTTTACAAATTCTTCAATTAGCGTGCCCCATACTTCTCTTTCCAGTCATGCATAAACAAAGTTATTTTTTACTTTTTGGTACGAATTGCTTAAGGAAAATATGTCTTTAAAAATATTTTTTTTTTCTGGGATTGGTATCCTTAAATTTACTATGAATATAATTTCCTTAAAGAGTGGTATTCTGTAAAAACAACTGGTGTTCTTGTAAGACCAACCAGATTTCTCCTGTTCATTTAACAGCACAATCTGCTCCTAGAGTAGAAGACTTCAACGTAAAGGTCCTTTGGTGTCTATTGTTTAAGGAAACTGTTTGTTTTGGTTAGAGGAATCGTATGATAATATGATTCAAATGGAAATTAATACAACCCTGTAAGTCAGAAAATTATGTTCAAAATTGACCAATGAACTTCAAGAACAATCGTTGTATGTTACTAAATTTGCGAAGTTCTCATTGCATACGTTAAAGTTATCATGCACTTTTTCAAATAAAAGTAACAAGCATTCGTGAATCAAGTACCTTATTTTTTCGTGAATCAAGTATTATTATTTTTTACTATATCGATAAATATGTAATCTTGTGGTCCATTATTATTCGAGAAATGTAAAATTATTCAATACATCTTGTGATTATCTCTCATTTGGCTTTGATACTCGTACAAAGTTCCATCTATAACCCGAGCAGCCGTACCTAAGTTAATAGAGTAACTTCGTATTTGCGACACCCTTGGTTTGATACCAGTAGTTGACCATCTTCATAGGTTTTACCAGTGTTTTTCGACAGTCACTCCATCAACTCCGTAGTCGAATTCTTTCCGCGTCATTTCCCCTACTAACCCTGTGTGAATCATGAATGCCTAAAAATAATAAATAAAATCCAATTCAAGTCACGTATAATGTACAGCGTGTTAAAAAGAATGGTTAAAACTGTGATACCAAATAGTATTCACCAAAATACGAAAGGAAAGGCGTTGCAGAGAACTTGTACAGGAAAACCGTAATTTTAAAAGTTCCCCAAGACGTACTTTAGGAAGCAGTAGGTCGCCACAGAAAAGAATTACATCTCCTTACCGCAATGCTATATGTTAGCGTTCTGCTCAAATGCATTTGAAGAATCAAGAACAGTGCCAACGCCTTGCCTAGCAGCTCTGCGTTTCGCATAAACGGTAGAGAATGGGATTATTAGCCCTGAAGGCAGGTCTCAATTTCCTCCCAGATCACGTTATTTATTTTAAAAAATACATCTTTCTTTGTACATATAAATGGTTGATCCATTTTGCTTCCTTTTGCATTTTCAACATTTTACGCTATTCATGGAAATATATTAGCTAATGTCTGATTAGGTCCTTTCGTTTACGCAATTTGAAAAGTTACATAGTTTACGAAATTAGCTTAGATAAAGTCAGGTTAGATATTTCTTTCTTTTTAATGTGATGCAAACACTTTACATCATGTTTAACACAAAACTGTTCACTCCCTGTGCTGGTGCATCTCCCGTGATTCCCTAGGGCGGCGATCGGCGATCGAAAACAAACAATTTGACAAAGATCGTAGTGAAAGTGAAATTTAAAGTGAAAAAAGAATTAAGAAAAAATACCAAACAAAAAGAGTGTCAGTGTAATTTTCAGTTCACCTGCTGTAAAGTTTCTTCTCCAGAAGGTTCTGGTGTTTTTGATTAAGGAATCCGTTCTCCAAATTTGCTGTTCTTTATGCACATCCATGCTCTACTCTAAGACAACTTACGAGTACTCTCCACTCTGCTCACAGCTCCACAATTTAACACCCTAAGCTGCTCAGCTCATAGAGTACAATTGTTATACTGTTCCTGAGAATTCCACAGTTACGTATGTGCTTTAGATGATGCTCTTGTAGAGCTAATCTCTATAGACGTTAGTTGCGTATGAATACTGTTTTGTTATTTCTTATTGATAAAATGCTATCGAGTTGTATATACGTAACTATAATAAAGATAACCCAAATATTCTATGCACGCACATCTATGTTCGAACTAAACAAATCTAGCGCAACAAAACCAAACCGTGCGAAGCTTGAAGGTACTTTCAGGAATAGATACGAACTATGTGAAAGACTTTATAATGTGAAGACACTTACGATGTACGAATTACGCCTAGGAGTATCAAACAGGGTCACTGCAATAAGAACTTTAACACAATAGCATTTATCCTTCTCTCTATATCATTTTTATTGTCGATCAGGTTGTACGCTATCACCGACCGAAAATAGAATAACCGTTAAAGTTTCAATACCGTAACAGAAACACTAAATTGAGTTTTTAATGGAAGAAATAATATGACTGATGGGAAAGCAAAGATCTCCGGAAGTACTTAAGTAAAGTCCAACTTCATTTTATTTTAGAACTGGGGAGTTTCAAGAAGACATTGTTAGTGTATTGAAACTGTATTGCTGATTATGTTAGTTTGTTCGTACTGGTGTACTCCCTTGGCAGGAAAAAAAGGCCTCTTTAACTCTTAAGGAGCATATTTCAAGAGAGTTAGAAAGTCGTGAGAACTAAATGACAATCGAAGAAAAACTAGTAGACCGTACATGTCCTCCAGAATGAACACGGCTGATAACTCTACAGAAAGGATATATTTCATTCGTTGGTAGACGTTGGTAGGACCGTTCTACTACATATAAACATATTTTGTGTTTAAATGTACAAGTTAAGTATGTCTCGACATATTAAGAGATCACTTTCAGAATTACCACATTTTAGTGGCCAAAAGTAGCGAAAAGGACAAAGGAACACAGTCATTTTAACACGAAAGCAATGTGATATGGTAGCGTGTAACATAATATGATGCAGTACAATAAATTATGTATACTAACATTTAACACGGGTATGATATAAATGAGTATATTTTGTTAGTAATTGCATTTCGTGATCGCAAGACAAGCACGATTCTCCTTGGAAGATCGTCACCTTTGTACCGATAACACTCTTGTTGCAAAGCAAACCAACAGAGGGCCGCGGTGGCTCGGTTGGTAGAGCGCTCACCTCGTCGGATCGAAACCCCTACCACCACAGAGCCCTTCTCATGCCATGTGCGCTTTGTGGTGGACAAACACTGTGTGCATGGGTTTTCTCGGTGCTCTCGTTTCTTCCCACTTTCTTCATTCCACTAATTCATCTCATCATCATCCATACGGTCTGAGCCATAGTTGCCTAAAGGCCTTTAAAAAATTCAACAAACAAACGGACTACTTGCACTCAACTTATGTAATTATAGATAGAATATAATGTACTTAAAACTCAAATGGGCAAGTTCTATTTTAGCATGGAGCTAATAAGAGAACTATCCAGTCAATCTTTTCAAAAGGTTGGTGATATGGAATGTTTTTAAGTGCTCTATGGATCACCATAGTTCCGTAAAGTAAACGAATTAAAGTAGCAACTTCAGCAGACGAAAATGTCTCTACTAAATTCGTCTTAGGAACACATAACATGCCTTAAGTGCCCCAAGAAAAGTAAAAAATAATCTAATTACAGGAAAACCAAACACCCCGAATCGCTAGTTTCTGCCCAGTTTGGCAGTTCTGAACTCAATGAAAGCTTTTAAGTGATAGACACCAAGTCTGTCTTTCTTTCGTTCTAGTTAAAATGATCATCAACAGAAGAAACGGATTACTTTTCCATCAGTTTGGAAATCACAACATATTCCAAGAGCTATGAGAAGAATACGTTGCTTCATCCACATCAACATCTATCTGCATGACCTATGGATATGATAACCAGAAGGACTGCGCTAAGAAGACATGGAGTGAACAATTCTTGAAAGAAGGAGTTTCAGAGCGTTGTAACGTGTTGCAACTGTTGCATGCCCTTGCCTATATATAAAAGAAAAGAACATAAATAACTTCTTCATAGAAAAACCACTACCATATACAGAAGTGTGTGTCCATATTAATATCTATATAATTAATCAAACTTTAACCAATGGTACACATGATCATTCAGTTTTTTTTTATTTCTAGTGCGTTTGGATTAGAGAGAAATCTTTGAGATCTTCCTATAAAAGTCTGTCGTTAGAAATAATTATCACTACACACACACACAAAAGAAAATAAACAATTGGATCATATATTTTATCCTTTTGATACACATACTTGAACAAAGTCTGCTTAATGGTCTCATAATAATCTACATTTCTCTTGGTGGATACCATCAACACACACTTCTCTTCAACTGTGAACCTTACATCATCTTATTTTACTCTTTGTCCTTTAAAGCCCAACATTTGCACTACTGTCTTTCAACAGTCTGTATTGCTTTTGGTGGATATACCCTCACTTCAGGACACTACTAAGTATAGTAGAGCAATTGAAATTATGACTTTACATAATACTTTTAGTGATGTTCATTTTAAAATGTAGAAAGAGTAATTCAGTTCTTCACAGATACATTCTACACAATTCTCTTTTGTTCTCTTCTTTTATTGATGGCAAGAATATGACGCTTTGAAACCCCTCAAAAATGAAATGACTTTGCATTCTGGCCA
The DNA here is from genome assembly GCA_022664845.1 of Lepisma saccharinum. NCBI lineage: Eukaryota > Metazoa > Arthropoda > Insecta > Zygentoma > Lepismatidae > Lepisma > Lepisma saccharinum. The sequence goes on from JAGDQP010012055.1 coordinate 24,045, forward strand.
TCACGAATTTTGTTGCCAGTTATGTTAGAACGATATTATATTAGGGTAACTTTGTCTCACTGATTCAGAACACGACATTCATTTTGTTAGTTTGACTCCTTTTTCTGAGATACTGACCAGGTACTCATAAATAACATTGGATCTGCAATAAATCTCACAAAAGTAAACAAATCAAATAGCAAAGGCATCAAAATGAAAGCCAACAAATACAGTTATGCAGAGTAAAACGCCTTTTGTAGGATTTTCTTCTACGTGCGTCGTCAGACAAGAACGTTTGAGATTCCAGCTGTAGTCTGCCATTAAGTGATTGTCCCATGTCTTATACACACCTTTCCTCTATGAACTTTATGTCCTTAAGCTTTTCCCCTTGGCTATTACTGCAAACACTATGCACAAATTAGTCTAACAGGGACTGAAAAATGTACACTTTTGTCCTCGTAAAAATTCTCATAATTGTAAGGTCAGGGAACACATTCCACGCCAATTCTTTATAATTGTCTCCTTTCTACATACGCAATAATCTCTTTGGAAGATAGACATGACGGCCCGAGCGAGAAATTTCATGGCTATACAATATGAAAAGTCAAATTGTTGATGAGTTTTCGAACTGGGTGACCATTAGAGATCCGTGATTCTAGTTTTCTTGAATAATCCGTACAAAGAACGATTTACAGATCAATTTTAAAATGATCACGATCCCTCTACAAGATCTGAACGAATGCATTCTTCAGTCCAAGTTTGACATGGCGTAGCAGAAGAGTTTCTTATCTGAGAAACTATGGCCCGTTAATGACGTGTGATACACTACAATTATCTCTTGAAGACATATCAAACTTGCTCTAACCTACTAACCCACCAGCAGATAAAACTTCTTTATTCGCTATTGCTCCTTGAAGCGGAAGTAACTTGCTGATTTCATGGAAGTACAGTCTCTTTTCCCACGTATGTTTCGTGTAGAGATTGAAACCTTTCGTATTCGCAGCAAAAAAAAATTGGTTTTCTCACCAACATGGAAACGCCGAAGTTTTTATTGCTCCATTTCTTCACTGTCGTAGAATTGTTCATAGCTCTTCAAACCTTATGGGGAGACAAAGACTTACCTTGATTAGTATAAACATTAATGTTTTCATTTTGTTTCGCCACAAGTGTAGAGAACTGCATTCAGATTAATTAATCACACTCTTTGTAAAGTTACCGAGCCGCCGAAGCTCAGCGTTCACGAAGCATTCGGGAGGTCGTGGGTTCGATCCCAGCGGTCGACCATACCCGCTGAGGTTTTTTCCTCAGTCAAACCAGGCAAATGCCGGGAGGCACCTTCAACAGACGCCCTAGCTGACATCTTCCCGCATCCTTTCGCTTACCGTATTCCGACCCGAGCCTTAGATGCCTAAAGGCCATAAATAAAATTCAAATTCACTCTTTTAAAGAGCTTCTGCAGAAGAATACACAAACGGAAAATTGGCACACGATGTTAAACAATAAAGGTACAGACCAAATACCCCAGTATACTCGTTTGTAAGTAGCTACAAGCTTTACTTGGGTATAGTCATACTTCCAGGGCATCCATCTCAGAAAATAACTAGAGCTAACTAACGAAACTGATGTCGTTTCTTCTGATTCAGTACTTCCAAAATTATCTGAAGTTCGTTCAAATATTCTTGGCAACCAAACAAATGTTACTTTTTTTATTGTTGTTGACCAGGTTAAATATAAATATAATAGTTATACTATACTAACTATTGGGTTTGTGCAAAGGTTGTACCCGTTTGTGGAGACGAAACAAAAAATAAGACACCTGTCACTATCATTATGAATGATCTCTTGTCACCTGTGTGATAAGAAATAAATCCCACGCGGTAAAAACTCCTCTAGATTATAGTTTTAAAAGAGTCTAATTCTTTCGATATTATCACAGAAAACAACGCCTTTGTAATTGACGAGCGTTGGTAGGTTAGATATCAGTTCTTCTCTCGTTATATCCAATCGTTGGCAGTAAAAGTTATCATTTATAGTTTGGATAAATACGAGAGCCTCTCACCTTTTACATCCTACATTGCACTTAACAAAATAATTTGGAGATGAAGTCATCCCATCGAGGGCGATGGAGCTAGCTATGAAGGAGCTTCGAAGCTTGATAAGAAGGTACATTACCCACTTGACATTCCCCATCAAAATTTGTACCACAGAAAGTTAGTTGCCAACGACTCAAGTCCACGCAACATAATCTGCGGCGTTAGTATTCCCATCGCGACTGGCATCTACAGGCGAGGTAGAACTTTTGCACATCCAGTATTATTTACTTACTTTTATCAAACAAATTAAATATTAAACTAGATATATTTTAAATTAACACAAAAAAAAATGATGGCCGCCATCACCGGGATCGGTCATTGCGGGTGTCAAATTTTGTGTTAATTTCAACTTTTCCCATACACAAGGTTATTTGTGGAAAAGGTAATAACATAGATATATTTTACTTTAAGTCAGTCGCCATAATTCCCTTCGAATTAGTCCTCTTTAGACCTCTACACTTAAGGCTCTCTATTTTTTTCAAACGGCCCTGCAAATTCCATTGTTAGAATTCCCATCAGGTTCCTCGTTACGTTCTACTGATCGCATCCATGGTTTCAAATCTCTATTTTTATTTTTAAACGAGATTTTCCTTTCGTAAACCTCCACGGTAATATTTTAACTTGTTTTCGCAGAGATTTTTATGATTACCGTTTATCTTATTAGCTGTTAACTTTTATAGTGTCTTTTTGTTTTATCTTGTGAAGGGCCATATACACCAGTTGGCTCATTGTGAAGACCTTTTACATCTTCATCTTTTATCTTTTTATATTATTTTAATTAACAGCTTAATTTTAATATGACCAAGATAAGGGGCTTCCCCCGTATCGGGACGGGCGTAAGCCATAGTGCTGTTACCGCCCATAAAATTCATTTTATCTTATCTTATCGTAAACCTCCATAAGTCACAACGTGCCAAATCATGAATGTAGGCGGCAAAGGTACCTGGATGGTTTAATTTTTTGCCAAATGACCCTGCACGAAACGTGATGAGTAGGTGAACACCTTGTAGTAAGTTGCCAATCAGCAGTTACCCACAGCTGCGGTCCTTGTCCTTCTCTTCGTACTCCATCTCCTTGTCGGCAAATAACATTAACGTAAAACGTCTTTTAATTGTTTCGCATGGAGAAACGTAGTTGTGATACCTTCACAATCAGAACGCATAGTCAACTTAACTTGGTCTTGACGTTGCTACAACTAGGCGTGCCTTCTTCGGGTGTGGATAAGCGGACGACTGGTCATTGGAAAGACTTGTTTTTTTGTTTCCGGGTAATAAACGTAAGCCCATGATTCATCTGTTAACATTCTGGATTAAATCTGGGTTCTTGTCAACAGTTTCAGGCAAGTCATTAGAAACTACGGCTAAAAGTACCATCAGACAATTCCCATTTAAGGGATGCCCAATTAGGGTTGCCACCTGTACCGTGTGATACGGGATGTCCCGTATTTTAGGTAAAAATTACTCTCCCGTATTATGAGTGGTTGTCCCGTATTATGAGTAGTAAATTCAAACATATATTTTCAACTTGTCAATCATTTTAACAAATAAATCGTGATTGATTCTTTTCTAAATCTTTACAATCCAGATGGGCGATCAGACTGTGTTCACATCTCCAGGCTCCAATATGACGGCACCTTCTGTTTGCTCTAGTTCAGTGGTTTTCAACCACCGGCCAGCGAAACTACTATACCGACCCTCGGGCAATTAATATATTCAATTATTTAACACTTATTTTGCACATTTCGACAGTCCAAATGAAAGTTTCCATTTCCTTTCCAAAACAATTAGAATATGAAAATATGCTGGCAGCCATTGAACGTCAAATAAGCCTCTAACTTAGTGGCATCTTCCCGGGTCGTGAAAGATTTTTCCTATAGTTTGCCTGTCCCTGAATATAAAAAGGTTGAAAAGCACTGCTCTAGTTGATAACATATACTAACGCCAACTATGGTTAGAAAATTTAAATATCTATTTTTTGCCTGGCAGGTTTTTCTTCTTCTTCTTTCTTTTGGAGTGAAGGTTTCCAATTGTACAAGTAGTCATATAGGTTATATCAGGGCCTAACAAGTTACTTTCATTTTAGGTTATATTAGATTTGTCTCATATTGTTTTGTATTATCCCATATTTTTTGCCACGCGTCCCGTAATTTAGTCATCAATAGGTGACAACCCTATGCCCAATTAGAACTAATGGCTGAATAGTTATTAACGCTCTAGTTGAGCTTGTGAGAGCTTCTATGGAAGGGAACTACATTTTTTGTAAAATGGGCTGCGAACCACTCCATTCAATAGATTTCCAAAGAACGTAGACCTGTGACCACGCGCAAGCGAAACGAGTGTGCTAACCTGTCAGTTGGTCAGGCATCTGTCTTTTGCAAACAGTACTGCGTATGCGGGACCTGACTTAAAGCTATCACTGCTTCATTTTGGGACAAAAGTTAAACAGAAGCTATTTCTGTTGATTGAATTATGAAAACATACAACTTTCGTATGTTTCGCCAGCGCCACACAATCTTTCAACCTTGATTTTAGGATCTTGTAGTTGGAAAGGACACCTAGTGATTTTTCCACAACCTTTCTACAAGCATCGATTTTCAACATAGGTTCAGAGTAGGTTTCAAAATGAGCTCATTGGCAGTTACCTTATTAGAATACGTTGTATTTCAAGTTTTAATGTTTATTTATTAGACAGCTCTTTTAGGTTTAAAAATGTTCAGATATGGTTCCATGAGGATACCGATAATTTGATCTTAAATATACTTGTATCTAAACGTTAATATAGTTTTATCAAATAGCTTTCCTATAAAGGAGAGAGGACCATAAACAACGGTTCATCAGAATGTCAATATATTATGTATCATAATCTTAGTGCTGATTTATTATAAATCCATATTAGACTCCAGATATCTCTGAGCAGATAAACTGTTTTATTTAAGAATGCATTTGTTAATAATACTTAATACAGATTTATTAAACTTAAGAATTTATTATCGTCTCTTATTTTCCAACGCGTTGAAAATCCATGAAAAATAAAGTACACTTTCTTTTAAAAAACATGTAATCTGTTCATAAATCAACTCTCAAACAGTCCATTTTATCATAAGTACAACCATGACATCTACTAAACTTTCAAATAAGTTTTACTCTATAACAAAATTTCTGAACTAACTTAATATGATTTCGTATCAATTTTCTTTCTATAGAGTTCTCATCAGTAGAACGAAAATCACTTCACCCAGTAATTTATTCACAATTCTATTCCAACCGAAATTATTTATATATTAATATATTTTCTGAAACTCTTTCTCAAACATTCTGTTGGTTATTAGGATTATTTCTACCTTTATAAATACACTGTTTCATTTTATAAGTTTGAAATTTTTTCTCAGACCTACGAGACCAGCGTGAGTTAAGGGGAAAGGGGTTCGTCGCCGGTTTATTACAAACCCCCTTGACAGTGACCGCTGCGTGGAGGTCCCGGCGGCGAGGGTTCAGTATTTTCAAAAATTTCTTTTACTTTCTTACTTTTTTGTTTTTATTTTCTTGCACCATCTGGTAACCCGGAAAAAACCCTACCAGATGTTCTTAACTTTTACAACGAAACAACGTTTTGTTTACATTTCTTGCATGGACTTTGAAATTACTATTTAGTGAATTCTAAAAGGAAATCTTAAGCAATTTTTGAAACATGTATTTTGTTGATTTTTATTGCGAAAATGATCTGTTTGCTTGTAGTAAAATGATTACACATATAACAATTCAAAGCAATTAGTATTATAATAAAAGTGGCTTTGGCTCAAGTCGAAGGTTAGATATATCTAAGATATTTACTTTCTTCCATATGTTAAGCTTGGCTTGTGGATCGTTAATGAATAAGAGAGCTTGACTAATTCAAGAGGATATGTATGCAGTATTTACAACATTAGGCATAGTTGGTATAACATCGGATCGCAGGATGACGATCCTCATATTCGAGGTTTTAATCTATACTAATCTTAAGCAATGAAAGGATCGATGCACAAACACATCGATGGCGTTTTTGTTATCGAGAAAACCGAATCAGAAAGATCGGTGTTGACATAAATACATTTTAAACAACAATGGGTAATTGTGACACTTAATGGCTTGAATTAATTAATTAATTAGATTGCATCCAAGGGCGTCGCCAGGAATTTTCCCAATAGGGGCAATATTCAGTATTCAGAGCACAGAAACGTTCTCTCTCTCTCTCTCTCTCTCTCTATATATATATATATATATATATATATGGGAAAAATTGCAAATCAATAATGAAGAGCATTACGTATTACTATTTTCTTAAACGCTATCTTCTAAAAACTTAAGTTCTCTTCTTCTGACAACACTATGGTTTATATTGGCAAAGCAAGAGAGTACTATTTTCGGTATTTATGGCAAAGTGAAAGTTGAAGCATGAAATATTAGGGATGACCACATTTTCCGGAAAAACTGAAAATATTTTTCCAGAAAACGGAAGACGAAAAATTTCCAAAAAAAAAACGAAGACGAAAATTTTTCCGGAAAATGGAAACTGAAATTTTTACGGAAGATGGAAACTGAAATTTTTACGGAAAACTGAAAATTTACGGAATAGCAAAGGCATATTATCTTAGGAGAAACAACCCACACATGTCACATACATGTAAGTCTATAGATTTACAAATAAGCATGAATGGTTCGATGTATGTTCGCGCATCTCCCTTAAACGTCTGTATTAATCGTGTTTTTCTTTGATACATTGTTAGACCTTTATCTCAAAGAAGTTTACTCCATTTCACTTCGAGTCCACAAGTACCAATTTCGTCAGTGCTGGCAACCTAAATATAAATTTCAAATGGTTTCTGTACCATTGGAAGTATATACACCAAACTTAGCATAAACATAATTCAACACTGTAGAAAAAATACTGTGGGTGTACCCGTCTCCCAAATGCCCAAGTTTGTCAGCATTGCCAAGCACTTTAAAATACATTTTTCTGCATAATTATGTAACCCCTGGTTAAATTTCAACTAAACTTGGTACACACATGACTTACAATCTGGAAAGAAATAATGGGGAGAGTAAGAAATCCCTAGCATCCCTAGGAGTAGGGATGGGAGGGGGTGACATTTTAAAGTAATCGAAAATGACAGATATTAATGTCGAATCCATAGTTTTCAGGGGGCTAAGATGAATAGTAACAGAAACAGAAATACTAAGATAACATGACTCCTCCAAGAACGCCAAGTGAGTGAGCCACCATCCACTGGCTACTGCGACTCTCCTGCATGCAGTCATGCAACTACAGGCTATGGCGTGGGTGCTACGGTTTCTATCTTGACGAAGACATTTACCGCGTATCGGTTCGTGTATAAGAGAAGAAAGAAGGTGAAACAAGAAGACAGGATAGCGCGAGAAGAGTTTCCTTGAAAGAGGGGGGAAACCAGAATATACATTGCTGTATATTAAGTAAAAACCCCTCAATCGGTTCTAACTACTCATTTATTTACCTGGTAAACCACGCATGCTCGAAGGGTGGGAAAACCCAGGTAAAGTCTGTAATGAACGTATCTGTTATGCATCCATTTGAGCAAGTGTTGTTATTACATGCAAGTCGACCGCTCACACACGCATACAGCGCATAGCGCGCGTGCAAGAGTCTGGAGAAGCTGCTCAGCACCGTTGAATTGCTGGAACGATTCCTGCTATGAGCAATTAATTACACAGAAGGTCCTTTTGGAGTGCCTGAAAAAGAACTATGAAGGCTGAATTAGTAATACTGGGAATATAATGTTATTGTACATTTGAAGGGTAATCAGCTATTGACTGTAGTCTCCATGGTGCGTCAGAGATTTTTACACATACACACACACACACCTATAACCTCGAATTTCACAGATGTTAAATAAAGGATATATCCAGAGTATTTTAGAATAAAGGACGCAACTTTCGATAGGTGATTACCGACATCGAAGGAAGTAAAAAAGGTCCTTTGAACATGGGTGAAATTTCGCTTAGTTTTGAAGATACAGCATTTCCAACTTTGAGTCCAAAATAGACGCCTAGTAATGGGAGGAAATGAATAATTCTCAATAAGCTAGAAACGAGTCTTAATGAAAATTCCGTTTCCAGACATTTGTTTCTAGCAGCATGGTGAACGTCAAGAGTGAAAACACGATGACACCAGATTGTCAGTGTTGCCAACTAGATATAAAGTTTTAATTTTACAAATGGCAGTACGTCGTGTTATTGGATATTTTACATCGTTTGGTGATGGTAAACAACATGCTTAAAGCATACACCACAGTGTTGCAAACTACGGATAAGACAGAAAGGTTTTCGCGATCTTATACAAACTACAGGTCAGTCCATCTGAAATCGACCTCTTTCAAATAATATTAATAATAATAATACTTATTTTCCTTATATTAGAATAGTTCAAAACGAGTGTTCATTTATTTTTATTCCAATATATTAATTAATGGCCGCCATTTTTGCAGTAGTTTACAAAACAATGTAATATCTCTGGACTAGTTTAGCATAGGACATTCAAACAGAAACCTTTTTTTTCTTCTTTAAATCTGCTTGATAATTTTAGTTCTCTGCATGATAAACCTAACACGTAACTGAAGTGATCAAAATAATATCCAAATGTGATTGTCAAAACAGAATATGTTCTTGTTTAGGGGCTTTGTCGGGAGCGGATTGAATATCAGCGTTGATCTTTTGTACACTATTACATATGCAATTCTACTGAATGTATACAAAATATGAATTCAGACATGTGCTTCTTTAATATTTTCATGAGTGTTTGAAAATCCAGAAATTCATATTTTATGCGTATTGGAGGCCCGGTATCTCGGTGGGACAAAACATAAAAATCTATTTTGCACATGTTGTACAATTATATAAGGAGAACATGTGATAGTAATTTCAACTATGATATTTGAGTCTTGACGGAGTTAAAATTTGCAAATTCAAGATTAATAATGTTCGTGCGTGCTTTGATAATATGTTTAGCAAAGCGCATACGAGCATTATATCCCTAATTTATAAATGAATAATCCGTTCAAACTAAAACAGGAATTTATTCTCTTGTGACAATCACATGTGGATGTTATTTTGATCGCATATGTTACGTTTTAAGCTTATCATGCAGAGAACTAAAATTATTAAGCAGATTTAAAGGAAATATGGTTACTATTTGAATATTCTGTGATAAACCGGTACCGGTATAACACATTTATTGTAAAATACTGCAAAAATAAAGGCCTTTAATTAATAGATTTGGATAGAAATAAAAAAAAATACTCGTTTTGAACTATTCTAATATAGTATAGGAAAATAAGTATTATTATTATTATTTGAAAGAGGTCGATTTCAGATGGACTGACCTGTAGTTTGTATAAGATCGCGAAAACCTTTCTGTCTTATCCGTGGTTTGCAGCACCGCGATGTGTGCTTTAAGTATGTTGTTTACCATCACCAAACGATGTAAAATATCCAATAACACGACGTACTGCCATTTGTAAAATTAAAACTTTATATCTAGTTGGCAACACTGACAATCTGGTGACATCGTGTTTTCACTCTTGATGTCCACCATGCTGCTAGAAACAAATTTCCGGAAATAGGACTTTCATTCAATGACTCGTTTCTAGCTTATTGAGAATTATTTATTTCCTCCCATTACCAGGCGTCGATTTTGGACTCAAAGTTGGAAACGCTCTATCTCCAAAACTAAGTGAAATTTCACCCATGTTCAAAGGACCTTTTTACTTGCTTCGATGTCGGTAAACACGTCTCGAAAGTTGCGTTGCGTCCTTTATTCTAAAATATTGTGGATATATTCTTTATTCAACTTCTGTGAATTTCGCGGTTTTGCCCCCCCCCCCCCTAGTTTCGCCTCCCTTGTCCACCGCACCTTAAATGTTGGTATTCTTCATATCTCATCACCCTCTGTCAGATGTATTATGTTTGATTCAGATCTCAGCGACAACATATAATGACCCTCCCTTGTCAGTAATAAAATATGCTAATAAATGTTCTGAAAGATCAAGCCGGTAATTATCCATATACACAGACCGAAATCTTACTCTCCATCTTAAGATGGAAAAGGATTTTTCTTGAGTTATATTTTCCTGAAAAGCGGAAATTATCTGCAAAATTATAAAAACGGGGAAAATTTCCGGAAAACGATGAATTTAAGTTTTTCGGAAAAGTGGAAAACGGAGAATTTTCCGGAGAGCGGAAAACGGAAAATTTCCGGAAAAGCGGAAAACGGAAAATTTCCCGGAAAAGCGAGAAACGGAAAATGTGATTTCCGGAAACCGTTTTTCCGGAAATGGCCATCCCTATGAAATACCCAGATAACTGTAAATACTTTCCCGAAACTTTATTTCTTTCCTACTTTTCAAGGTGAGAACTTGCTAATGGCTTGCAGAATTATATAAAATCATTTAAATAATCATAATTATGAAGTTAATGAAATGGAATCTGCACACAGAACACGGCAAACAAAAATTAACAGTTAATTAACAGTAAAGCCGAACAATAACATCTTCTGATAGTAAGGATAATCAAATGTCTTGCTACCTGGCGAGTTAGAACTCGTTGTTCATAACAATGGGAGCTAATGCAGTGTGATCAGTGGCTATTAGATAATTTGAAGTCACAAAGACAGAGATGGCGTAACATTGCCAAATATAGGTAAATACAGGTAAAGTGAAGACAGTGAGTAATAGTGCTTAATGGCAACACTGACAATCCGGTGACTGTTTTCACTCGTGATATCCACCATGTTGTTGAAAACAAATTTCCGCCAACGAAATTTTCGTTCATGCGTCATTTCTGATTTATTGAGAATTATTCCTTTTCATCCCATTGTAAGGTGTCAATTTTGGTGTATCTCCAAAACGAAGCGGAATTTCAATAATGTTTATAGAAATTTCTTTACTTGTTTAGATGTCAACAATCACCTCTTAAACTTTTGCCGTATATTTTACTTACAGTCAGTATATTATTTTATGTTTTCTACACTTGTTTAATGAAATTAGGTTAATTAAAGGGTCAACTCTCCTTTTATATTTTTTACATTTGAAAGATTTTTGTAAAATAGTAATGTCGCGGATTTTCGCTTCTAAAATATAGCAAACCTAGATATGTAACCAGATCGAAGTCTGTGCTGCCATCTTTTGAGGTTATATGAGAACTACCTTGTGTGCAGCACGATGCTGACTCGCTTTTTTTGAACAAAACACACTGAAATCGTTGGAGTTTCCGTGTGAGAACAAAACAATTAAAACACATTATTAGGTTTTGCTTTAGAGATCTCTTTAAATCAAATTAAACATAATCTAACATTAAGCCCTATTTAAACGGTTTCAGATATGATCCTCTTTGCTTTAAGCAGCGTTTTGTTCTTTTGAACCCGAAAATAACTGGTTCTCTCCCGTCGCGCAAAGTATGATTCGCTTGTTCTTTAGAGTCATAGAGTTAGATGTTTAGAGTAATTAATTTAAAATAGCATTAACTTCTTTTCCCATTTAAGCAGAAGAAACTTGACACTCTGTACTGGATGTGGAAAAGTCGCATATCAAGCTCAGCAATCAATTACTCCGAAGAAAAGAATTACCAAGTAAAAGTAGTGCATCTATCAATAACAGTTCTTTCGATTTATCAGCAGCTCGTCTGAAGAAAGTGTTTGGCCTATTTCTGAGTTACAAGAATTTTCTGAAACGGCAAAGAGGCCTAACTGAAGTTAAGCCAGTCTATTGATAAAACAATGTTTTTCAACCCGCAAATTCTTTCATCACGTAATGTCTACGTGTAATGATGACCATATAATAGGCATCGTATTACGAGTGACGTCTCCCACTTTAAAATGTAATCCAAAATTGCTCTTTTCCTATCGTAATTTCAGTAAGATTACTGCGACCTCTGCACGACATATCAGAATGGAAGCAATGAAAAGAGAAATGAAATCAAAGAAAGGATGTGAAGAAAGATACCAAGGAGTAAGTGAAAGCAATAGAACCAGTAAGACCAATGAAGAAGAAATGACGTCGAATCAGCACGAAAAATGATAATACTCAGGTATTATCAGCAGAATATTACAGAACGCAAATATTGGGCTGTAAGAATAATACACGCAAATTGTGGAACGTTATTGCAGATATTGCGAACCACAATAATAAAGCCGATACAGAAATAAAAGAACTTATTACAAATGAAGGATTGTTAACAGTTAACGAAAGTCCTCAACTAATTGCTAATACTTTGAACAAACATTTTTATTAACGTTGGAGAACAATTAATTGATGATCTCGGAACAACTAGTAAAAGTGCAATAACAAACATATCAGTTAAAAATCCAGACTGTATACAGTTCAGGAAGGCCAAATAGAACTTATTTTCACTATTAGAAACCAATCACACCACTTTAACTTTTGCTTTCGCTGAACCCTAATTAATAATCATTAATAGTTGTTAATGACAACACAATGTCATCGAATTAAGTAAGTCAGTTGCTGTTTCACTACCGGGTAAGTTTACGAAGTTAAATTTGAACTTGTAAACATGAAAAGAATAATCATTATGAGAGTAAAGGTAGATGATGCCCGTAAGAAACGACCTGCAGTGAGTAGAGGACGATGACAGGGATGATTAACTGTCGTCATATTTATTACACAGATATTACATGTTAAAGGATTCGATAATGAAGGTAAATTTGAAGAGAAAAGAGGATGAGGCAGACGATGCAAGCTGTTGACAGTATTAAGGAAGATTAGTATGAGTAATAGACTATAAATATGAGGCATATAAAAATATAGAGAAATTGATTACCCCGCTGGTCTAGTGGTTACCGTCGCTCACTGCTGATCATGGGGTCACGGATTCGATTCCCAGATTTGTTTCCAAAGCTATAAGATCTGGAACGGTGCCTACCCAGCATCGCGATGCAATTGGGTAGCTGCTGTGAATAAAAGACAGTGGCGATCACAGTTGAGAGCTTCGGCTCTCCTCTTCCAACACCTCTGGTCTGTCTGGGAGCAGCAGACCAATGCCTCCCTCTGGGAGAGGCCTCATCCAGTAGAGGAGTTAATGATAGCTCTTTAAGATTAGCAAAGGAAGAAGAGCATCCTGCAGATTCTAACACAATAAAATAGTTGTATAACATGGTCGTGGTGCAACATAACTGATCTTCAGTGGTGGTACACTTTCTACTATTACTTCTGTTACGAGATCAAGGTCAACTTCGCTTCAACATAACGGCCAATAAATTACGGTCCTTCTCTTCTTTTTCTTTTTCCTTTTGTAAAACAAAACCTGCAGGTAAATGTACTGCTTTTATCTTTTAATTTCAACTTTCACTTTGCCCTCGGTTGTTAGTCTCCAACTACTGCTATGAAAGTAACTAGCAAGGCGTACGAATGACATAGACTAGTAGAAGAATAGCTTCTCAAATTTCTTTGAGACTTTACGTAATACCTCTTTGAAACTTAGAACTTAACATTTTTGTTTTAATGTAAGAGGTTTGTTAAGAAAAGACATTGTACGACTTAAAGGCAAGATGATGTAAGTGCCAACGTTTCCCAAATGTTGTGGATCCGATTTTTAGATGTGGATTTTTAGCAAGGTACATAACACCCAGGGCCTAAAATTCAACGAAATCACAGCTCCACACTAGTAAAAATTTTATATAGTATAGAAAAACTAGTTTAGTCAGCATTTGTTTTGACATATAATCAGTGTTCTGTCCAGTACATGTTTACCTGCGACCAAAAGAATATTATTATTATTATTATTATTATTATGTAGGAAAATTTTGGCATTCAGAGCAAACAAAATTAAAGGCACTTAGGATACATATTTAATTGTATTGTATTAAACCATAAAATACAGGAAACAAACCGGTAAGAAAAATAGTCACACTGGAAGAAAAAAGTCACTTTTTCTTACATCGCTGTCTCAGTCTGTTTTCTGCCAAAGCAAATACACCGTTATACCAGGGCTGTTCCATTGACTTCCTACCAACTTCAAAAACGCCTTTCCTTTCTGGCCAGCCATTTCATAACAGCAGGGGTTGGGCTAAAATATTTCCTGGGATACATTTCCCAGGATAATATTTCCTGGATTATGATTGGTTGTTGAGATTCTACGGTGCTTCGGTTAAATTTTTGGCGGTTATTGATGTATGTTATCTCTGGTAGTACATATTTCTATAACGGATTCAAAGGATCGTGTAATTTTTATCTACGAAACAACACATTTCATTATATCGGAAAAGTGTAATGTCCTATTGAAACAACAGATAAACGTGCAGTTAGTTGCATATTTTAAAATTATATAAATGCAACTGAAAACGTTTGAAAACTAAATATAGTTAAAAAGTTTCTTCACCTCAAAATTGGCAATGGTTTTCCCTGCCATCTAGGAGACACCTATACGTATTAACTCTGGCTTAATATCATATACTGGCAGTTATATGGAATTGAGTAACCCACTGCATAATGAATGTATTGAATCAGTAAGACTTAGTTTGACACACTAAACGCGTGTAAATGCATAATCCGAGAAAAGTAAGGTACTCACGTTAATACCACTCCACACTTTAAGAATTATAGTTCCACACTCCTTTCCTACAGTTCCACAAAGTGTGGAGTACTCCACTCAATTTTAGGCCCTGTATCTACCTGTGGTGTACATCCCGTTCCCAGGACGATAAGATTTCCGGATCGGGAGACTATATGCGGGAGAGACCTATATGATGCCACAAATAGCATATATGCACCTTAGAGGTAAACTGCACGATGTCACTTTCTTTCCATACTCGACCACAGTACATAGTCTATGGTCTTCTTGTATACACAACTATGTGATTGTTTGTTTTGTTGGCAATTGGCTGGTAACATAACACAATGCAACAAATCTATGAACTGAACTCAAGTTTTGTGAAAAGTGACATAGTGTAGATTACCTCCGACCCGAGATAAAGATATATGATTTTTTTTGTTTCCTAAATTAATGTAAAAGTAAAACCGCTAGACTGCCTTAACTTCACGCTGTCTTCAAACAAGTTTTGAACTGTTGCATATCTAGATTTTTAAATAATTTAAACACATTCTTGATGCAGTTACTTTTTTCAGAAGAGTTATTTCATCTTCTTTACATAGTACCGCATTTATATTTACAATTTGATGTATTAATGAACTAGTAAATAAAGACATTACTACAACTTGTGTGAATTTTGAAAATTTTCATGGCCTTTACATATGGCTCTAGGACACAGGCCGGTATAGGATAGGGTAGAGGATAAGGAAGGTATCGACCACGACCTTACTTGACGTACAATCCCGACATCAGCCTGCTGAGATTGAGGGAAAACCTGGAAAACTTCGATCAGGATGGTCGGCCGCAGGTTTGAATGTCCATTACCGATCCGAAGTCCGCGATGGATTCCTTTGTGAAATCATCCTCAAGTTTAATATCATTTGTCTACGTATCTCTCACCAAGTCTAATTAACATTTATATGTACAAAAATGATATTACAAAGAGAAAACCGTGTAATTAATAGAAACAAACTAGTAGCGCACAGCGTTTCATCATAGCAGACGAAAAGGAATACCATGGAAATACGACATGAGCTGAGTTACTTTGAGCAGGGGTGTCATGGTGGATTGTTATATACGCCTCTAGACTAGAACATTCAAATTAAACGTCTGGTGACGTAGCAATGAAATAAACATGGCATGGAATTACAAGTACAAGAAAACAGCTCAAGTCGGCCTCCGAAAATGGCTGTCAGAGGCAAAGCGGGTTTTACTCGAAAACAAGTAAATATCATCATCGCAACTCGTCCGTGAACTATTCCATCACGGCAAGTAGCGTCACTACCGTGAGCAGTAATGCCCTACGACCCAGGAAAAGTGGTGATACGCAAGACGAAGATAGCAACGAATCGAGGTGCACATCTTTCCATTCCGATAATACACACTGGTGTGAAGGCAGCTACGAGAATGGTTGTTACCAATGTGCTATCCCATTGTGAAGTTTGGTGGTGATGGGAGTAATTATGTTGTATAAATTCATCTAGCATAGACTGGGGCTATAAGTTTTGTCTGCGATACCATGAAGTGTGCCGATATATTGCCATACTGAATAATTAGGTATTTCCCGGTTCAATGGAACCTACCATTATCCACACCAAATCTTCCGATTGTTACTGCACTCAGTACTGTATTACTGGGACCCGCAAATTGGAGCAGATCCTTTTTTAAAGGGTACATGAGGGGTTTCAGGCAAAAGGAGGATCTAATCAGGACCCTTATTTATGTGTATTTTTAAAGCAACATAGTTTTGTGAAGCATCAGCCTTGAGAACAACAACTACGAACTACATTAAAGGGACAACGGAACTTAAAATTTCTACTTCTGCAGGAGAAAGGACGAATTAGATTATTCATATTGATCAACGAATCAAAAGGTTGGTTTGATGTTGCTAGACAGTTGCCCCTGGATAATGTAGTGCTCTATGTCTCTAATCAGTCCAAATCTGCACTAACCTCAGAATGTTAAAAAAAATATATATAAATTAAAAAAGGATTTTTAAAAAATACGCTTTTTTAAGCAAAGAAAAATGGACTAAAAATGAAATATAATAATTTGAATCGGAAAATAAAAGCCTGGGTGCTCCTCCTTACCTTATCATAAAATTATATTATCTAAGAGCACCCACGCTTTTATTTTCTGATTCACACATTTATTATCTTTTAATTTTTAGTTGTTTTTTTGGTGTTCGTTTGTTTATATTGTACAACTATTTTACATTTTTTGTATTATCGTAGTTTCTATGAAATTGCCTGAATAAGTAAATTTTAAAACTGTTCAAGTTAGAAACAATTACAATACTTGTGTTTTTATATATAAATGTATAGAAACATAATTTCTGGCAAAGAAATTAAGTTCAGAAGATTCGGAAGGCCACCATCACAATCACTGCAGATCGTCATCATCAACTATGTCTTCGAAATCATTGAAAAAGTCTGTATGAACTGCTTTCTCATTTGCCGCCAAACACACAAACAGGGCCATCAGAACCTCCTACCTCTTCCATCTCCATCTATGGTCCAGGTCCTTCAGGAAACATTTCATCTGCTACAACGGTAGGCTTCATGTTAACGGTTACCTACTTGGATAGTGACAAACATTCCGTCAAATAAATCACAATTACAGTAGGAATATCTCATCTAATTCCTTGCTTTGGGTATGGCTCCCTGGATTGAAGCTACATTACCTCTTTGAATTGCCATGCTTATTCTTTGGATAAGAAAGGTGCTTGCTCTATCATCATCAGATGATTCTGTGATACGCTTACCTATTTCTTTTATGAAGTTGAGGCCTTCTTTCCCCCATGAACCACTGGATTCGATAGTAATGGATTTTTAGTCCATTTTTCTTTGCTTAGAAAAACGTGTTTTCTTTTAATCCTTTTTCAATTTATATATTTTTTAATCCTTTTTATTTATTTTTTATTTGTTATTCTTTTCGGATTATTTCGGTGTTCATACTTTTTCTCCAGATATTTTGTAGCCCAAATCCTAAAGTGTTCTGGAACCAGTCAAAAACCCAACATCGTTACAGGCTAGTATTTATTTTAGGATAATGAATTCCATTTTAAATAATTATTTTTAATTAATTACAGTTAACTGGATTATTATGTCCTATATCTAATGATCGAATATTGTATTGCCATCAGAAGCAAGCAAGTTTACAAAATTTTAAAGAAATCGGATGATGGGAAGTGAGTTAAAAATCAATTACAAGATTTGTACCAGAGATGAAACATGATTACAGAATAAGTTAATGGAAAGCGTGTAATAAGGGACGAAGTTTTTCCCTCCTCTTTTTCCTTACGGAAGTAGAAGCTTCAAAATTTTATTTCTTTGGAGGATTATAAAACTTGTTTCCAGTGCAAGCGACTAAGGTCAATGTCAGTTCAAAATGTGCTTACGACCTTGGTGAAAGCAACGAGGACTTTAAGCTACTCCTTAGGCAATCACAAAACACTATTTGTGTAACTATACTTTCCTCCCGACCTCTTGTTTTTCTTTATAACCTTGCGCAAGGCTAAAGCTGTTCCATTTTATGTAATTTTACTACATCACGTAATTTCTCATTACAGTTATCTATTCGTGGGGCGTTCATTCCTGGCTTGTAATCGACATTTCCTAGAATCAACTACATGTATACATCCCCTATGTTGGATTGGGGCGTTTAAAATGTCCGGAAAAACAAAAACGTTGTAATTTGGTCATAATAAAAGACAAATACCACCCAGCTCCCTTGGTATAGTGGTTCAGAGCTGTAACGCGTCACCGGATCAATCGGGTCAAGTTTTGGACCGGGTCTATGCTTGCGACTCAGTCTGATCCGGTGACACAATTTCGACCTGGATTGCAAAGCAGAGTTTTCAGTTATTCTCTTAGTATTTAATGTTTGCATTTGGACAGTCTTTCAAGGGGACCGGAAATTGTAAGGCTACCACCACCATCCCTCAGAGTACGAAAAATATGTTACTGGAAAGTTCCTAACAACGGAAATAGTCTCATATCACCGGAAAGAGTAATAAATACCTCGAGAGCTGTGCAAATAACTCACTCCTCGGAAAGAATATTCTGCTAAAATTTGCGGATCAAACAAATGACTATATGATTTATTAAAATCAGAAAGACAAGACCAGCCAAATTGGGTCAAGACAGGGTCAGTGGATCAAGATTCCATCATCGGGTCATAGAGTTATTCTGGTCATTTAGGCCAAAATTCGATCACCAAGTCAATGGAATCAGGTCTCAAACCGGCTCGCCGAGTCACCTCTATCCGGGTCAGGCCGTGTCACCAGAAGTGATCCGATTTCAGCTCTGTAGAGGTAACGACTTCCAATAAGTGCTGCAGGAACCCAGTGCGGTTTCGAGCCACGCTTAGGCCAGCTATATTAACAGACGTTTGCCATGGTTCTCATCAGTAACTCTGGCGAATGTCTTCAATAGGGGCTCTGGCCGCTATCTTCCCATCTCTACTCCCACGCATTAACAATGTCTAAACCTGTAACGATACTCTTCGAACACTCAAGAAGGAATGTTGGATCGCATTCTGCCCGATTTGGCCGTCAATAATCTCGTAATATAGATTTAGTTCTTTGCTAATCATCCTGTTCTCTAACGTAGATCATAAATTATGTGATGATAGTTCTCACTATCTCATAGTTTTCATTATTCTCACCAGCGAACTATCCGGAATGGTCTCGTAAGAAAAGAGATAGTGACATCAAAATGTAAAATACTGGAGCTCATCCCTTATATAACAAGACGACGTAATTGAAATACAAGATATTCATATTTTGCGAGTTTTTCTGGTGTGCGCTTTAAAAAGGCAGTTTTCTGTGTCCCTTAAATTTGTTCCAAGAGCGTTATCTACGAATTGCAGAAAATCCCTTCAAATCGTCGCACGAATTCAAATATATATGTGTTTTTACAACCCATGTACCCTCCAGGTAAATACTGCGCATTGTCGGAAAGTTGTTACCGGATATTTTCAGTGTATTCCTAGACCATTCAACGAATATCTGAAAGTCCGAAGTAAGAGCGTATACTGAGGATATTCTAGAAATATTTCTGAGATATTCTTTGATATTGGGCTCGGGACGTTAGAAACCACGCATAGAAGTTGAACTCAGAACCACGTTTCCATTTTGAAATCGCTAACTAAAAGTTATATATACCCTACTTATTATAATGTGAAAGAAAATTAAATAAAACACAAAATTATTAACCCTGTGGTTTTTAAATGATACCCGCGTATAAAGCGTTAAAGAATAGTATGTTTTTAATACTTTCAGGTCATCGAATAAAAGAAGAGTGAAACCCAGCGCCCAATGGTTACGGGCGTTGACTTCAAAATAAGTATTGGGAGAGACGTCACCGGTTCGTGTCGCGCACATAACGGTCATCCTCACTGAACTTTTTCAGAGTTTGTCATTAGTTCCACCATACGAATGTGGGGATGATATCTTCAATATGGGTTGACGTTTTGCCCGTTCCCTTGTACACACAAAATTCAAAGAACTGAATTCCGTTCGATTTGAGTGGAATATTTAATCTTTTAATAGCGGAAAGAGAGACCAGTCTTTTAAAGTAAATTTTCATCGGAGAAAAGACTATAAAGATATAAATATATAAATCTCCGCTCAAAAAATGATGGGATCTATGATAGTCCATTTCGATGGGAACGTAGGCATGATATACGCCTTAGCCCCTCAGCCAGCGATCCAACTGCAAAAATACACCTTCGAGATGGTCTCCTGAAGTACCTGAGAACAACTTTCAAAGATTTCTTGTACAGTACATATGAAAACCTGAATTGCAAAACATCCCAAGTCCAGGATTATTATTATTTTTTTTTTCAGAGGAACGAAAAATAGTCCAAGGTCTTCGTATGTTATCCTATTCAGCGGAAATTATTTTGTATTAAAAAAGGGTTTCTGTGGTGGGATCAAGATGTAACATTTATACAAGTAAATAGCCCTTGAGCCCAACTGAGGAAGTCCCAATTGAGGAAGTAAATTCCATAGAAAATAGTTGCAACTGAGGAAGTGTCCTGAACCTAGAAATTTGGGAGTTGCAAGTGAGGAAGTGTTTTTGAGATTTGAGATGTTATCTCTTTTGCTATCCCCTTACTTGCTGTGAGTCATTCATTCAGCAGCTCATCAAATGTTTCACTAACTAAGAGAGGTCAAAAACGTTACCGTTCCACCAGGTTCCTCAACCGCCAGTATTTGTTTTTCCCAAGTTCAAGAACTTTTGTTTGATTTTTTTCAAGCTCTAGTTTCAGTGGTTTCTCTCACAACAATATACGTGTGTAGTACATTATATCTGTAATTGATATTTTTTTTAATTGTCTATCTCTTCCCAGCGCTGACTATGTTGATCAGTTCTATATCGGATTTCTGTCTGCCTTGCCCTTGATTTTTTATAATCTAAAATGGGTTTCCTCTGATAACCTTCTTCTCTAATTCAGTGTTTATTTCAAACTCTCATCTCACTATCCTACGATCACTCGAGATTTCGAAACTGTTTAGAACAGATTTCGAAACTGTTCTGCACCAAATGTTTCATGGCTGCTATGAGTGGTCCCAACATACTAACCTAGTCAGAAAGTAAGATTCCCTAATTAATATATACTTTTATGTTTCAAACATTAAGCGCCTTTTTCGCTAGTTGAAGAGAAGATACTACATTAATTTTAAGGAATGAGACCTTGATATAGAGTAAAATCATGCCGGTGCACCACGGTGCCAAGAAATATGAGCTGTTGGCAATTATGAGTTATTTACATAATTTTCTCGTTACAACTTATTACGAAGTTTAATGGATGTGTCAAGGAATCAGCGAATTCTGAATTAGAATATTCCACGCGAACCTTTTAATCTACTGTGTACTACGTTCATAATATACTGAAAACGTATGTCCAAACATTGTACACATAAAAAACGATGACGTATTCTAGTTCTTAACACACACACACACATACCGCCCCGTCGTTCTAGTGGTTAGCGTTGCTGACTACCGATTGAGGGGTCCCGAGTTCGATTCCCGGCGCTGTCAAGGATTTTTTCTAAGGCATTTGAGTCTGGAACGTTGCCCACTCAGCATCGTGATGCAATTGGGGAGCTGCTATGAATAAAAGATAGTAACGATCACAGTGAGAGTTCAGGCTCTCTTCTCCCAACCCGTCTGGTCAGCGTAGGGGCAGTAGACCAATCTCCCCCCACCGGGAAGAGGCTTCATCCAGTATTGGATCGAATATGAAATAAATGGAAGATGTAAAATGGCGTGGAGTTCGTTTGGAAGACTACAGGTTATTTTCAAAAGCAAACTACCAATGTGTCTGAAGCGTAAAGTTTATAATCAATGTGTCTTACCCGTGATGATCTACAGCTGCGAAACTTGGACATTGAATGCGCAAACGACTCAAAGATTGAGAGTCACACAAAAAGAAATGGAGAGATGCATGCTAGGAATAACCAGGAGGGACAGGAAGACAAATGAATGGATTCGCGCACAAACAATGGTAGAGGAGGTAATCAAGACTGCGAAGAAGATGAAGTGAAGATGGACCGGTCACATAACTAGACGAACAGATGGAAGGTGGACGACAAATATACTACAGTGGATTCCTAGAGAAAAGAAACGACCGAGACGACGTCCAAATGTAAGATGGGTAGATGAAATCAAGCGTTTTTCAGGAGCTACATGGATGAGGATAGCAGCAGACTGAGATATGTGAAAAGAAAAAGGGGAGGCCTTCATCCAGCAGTGGATAGAAAACGGCTGAATATGATATATATATATATCATATTCAAACTGTAAAATATTCAATTATTTACTGGGTCTTGGATCGCATTAAACTGCTCTAGTTTAGTTAGGAAAACGTTATCTTCCATAATGAAACCAGTTTGGGCAACTTGCCTCAGGTAAGCTCAATCTGTTCCTCAGTTGGGACTAAGTTTTGCGAACGCACTCTTCTGTAAATATATACTTTCTCAGTTGGGAAAATTTCATAGTACTTTCTCAGTTGGGACAACACCCTTGGAACTAGGTACCGACGAATAGAAAAAATGCATATACGAAAAAAGTGGACTTGGGATGTTTTTCATATCTTACTACTGACGTTTTCTGGTGTATTTATCTCACTGAGAATAGTTTTCAGGTATTCTGTTGCCATTTCAACTAAATGCAACCCGATAAATTTCACAGTAGAGCTTCGTATTTCGATAACCTTTGCTGTAGCAAATGGCGGAGAACAAATTTCACTAGTAGCCATGATGCATTCTAAACAGCTGTAAAATGAGAACTAAAGCACTTTAAAAAGATAAGAAATCACTTTTTCAAGATTGAAGAATAAATTACATCCAAAAGCATCGGAATTCTATCTATAAATAGCACATTTTCCATCCAAAGCAAGAACGTTTCGTTGAAAACTACTCTTTTCGATTGAAAATTCCGCTCTAAAAATCTTTGTCCCCTTTCCGCTCTCAGAATAGTAAATAGTTGTGTATTATTATGTGTACGGAAAAATGGTCCTGGAGAAACGTTATCCCTTAAACACGTGATTTGCTTCGGCCACAGAGGCAGAAACAGCTAATTATGATGATGCTAGTGTGAATTCATTATCTTCAGAAAGCTAACCCAATGAAAAGAGCCTGCCAGGTTTAGAGTAACCATTTTAATATAGTATCATAAATCAAACTCAAATCTAAAATCAATTTGTGTCTACTGCTTTGATTACGGTACTACTCAAACAGCACATTAGCTTGAATCAAGGTTCATAGTCTCTTGATGTTTACTTGCTAACCTTGAAATGATATGTCAAGTATATTTCAAGTTGCATATAAGCTTGATTTTAGCTTGCTGAAATCCTTGACCTAGCCAAGCCAATTCAAGCTTGATTTTATCGTGATATTAGCTTCAAAATATCAATCTTGAATTATTCTTGAATCAAGAAAGTGAAAAGCCTCGTAACATCACAGCTGGAGTGCACCACAGGAGCGCCACCTGTCATGTAATTATAAAGAATGCAGAAGTGCAGGTTGGAAGAAAATACACTTTTGTTTAAGTGTTGACTTGATTCAATCTTAA
Source organism: Lepisma saccharinum (assembly GCA_022664845.1). Taxonomy (NCBI): domain Eukaryota; kingdom Metazoa; phylum Arthropoda; class Insecta; order Zygentoma; family Lepismatidae; genus Lepisma; species Lepisma saccharinum. The sequence continues at coordinate 47,808 of JAGDQP010012055.1, forward strand.
TTTTCTTGTTAACTTCAAAGTTTCCAATACGTGCTGGCCACGGTGGCTCAGTTGGTAGAGCGCTCACCTCTGGTGTTAGGGGTCGTCGGATCGATCCCTGCTCATGCCATGTGGGCTTTGTGGTGGACAAACACCGTGTGCATGGGTTTTCTCGAGATACTCCTGTGTCCTCCCACTTTCTTTATTCCACCAATTCATCCCATCATCATCCGTTCAGCCGGAGCCATAGTTGCCTAAAGGCCTTAAAATGAATTTAAATTCCAATACGTGCTTTGATTCAGGCTTGTTGCTTATGCGTAAGAGTCGATTCAAGTTTGATGAATGCTTACAAAAATCCTTCATGTTCATGCTTGATACAAATTCACATAATCAAGCTCATCCTTGTTTAATACTTGAATTTTCCTTCGATTAAACTCGATCTTTCAAGCTTATATCAACCTTACATAGTGTAAACTATTATGCTTGAATGAAGGTTGAATTCAGGTCACCGTCTTGTTAATGCAAACATGAATCAAGCTATGATACTTGATAGAAAGAAGGTTAATTCAGGCCTTTTCTGTTATCCCTAATAGCATTAGGAACTTATAATAGGCGTGCAACCAGTGCGACACGTCGAATATGCAAGTTTTCAACGAATTTGAAGGAAAAGTTGCAAGTTTGAAAGAAACTTAACACGAAAGTGTTAATTGATACTTTTCAAGCTTGCAGCAAGTTTCCTTGGCATACTTGCTGAAAGGATACAAACTGTTAGGTGATAACCACGAATGATAACTATGTGTGAGGTATTCCACCCATAATGACCCTTTTTTTCGTATGGAGCTGTAGAAACGATAGTATTAATCTTTAAGCGAAAGGAAACCAAGATATATGACCAAGGATTTTGTCAGCCCTGACAGGGTGACACTTCACCATAGAGGTACTCTTCCAAAAGCCTTACTTTCTTGAGAGAACGCGTTAAGAGTATAAATAGTTTAATACAAAATTCAACTCAGAAACATGAAACTAAACACTGTCGACAAGACATTATTTTTGCCTTACATAGCAACTTGTATGTTTTATATCTAAGTCATTTCATCTTATCTTTGCACTATTTTTATTTGACAAAGTGTCTTCTTAGATACTCTCGCTTAGTAAGGCATTGATGAATAGTTATTAACAAATTACTAAATAATAGCAGTAGTGTTTTCGTTTGCCTCACTTGCTTCTACTAGACACTGACTGGGCTATGCAGTAGTGACATCTATTGCACAACCTTTCTACACTATAGACAAACACGCAGGAGAATGATAAATAGAACAAAAGTGTGTAAAACAACAATTGTCAGTTAGTTTATAGCTAAAATAGAGAATGTTAACGTTAAAACAACAATCAATCGACATTATTTAAATACTTTCGTTTATTTAAAATAGTTGAGTAACGTCCATGTTATGAATCAATGCGCGAATCTTTGATATCTTAAACTGGTTGCAAACATACATTTCTCTTGATGTGTCAGAAATCATGTATCACGTTTGCAGAAGTGGCGGTGTTTGTTTTTGTTGCCTTGTTGCGCAACACCCATTTTTTTAAGTTATTTAATTTTTATTTCTATCACTCTAAAATGTAGAATATGTAATATAGACTACCACTCGGTGTTCAAAAAAGCCATAGTTTCCTTTTAGGAAGAGAAAAAATATATCACAAGTTCACAGTTTAATTTTGATGTGTAATTTGCCCGCAACGTTCTTAATGCCCAACTCGTTACAAAGGCTCTCCCTCTACTGCATGTTCAAGCGAAATTTTTAATAGCAATTTCCACAGATATTGGGAGGTTGCAGCGACCAAGCAAGGAACGAGGATTTTACTCTTTTCTCCCCTATTTAGCTTTCATTACATCCGGAAGGTGACACTTGTAACGCGCATGACCTCCGCCAAGGCTGCATAAGCCGTCTGCTAGTCTCCTTTCCTTTCGTTTACTCGCAGTTTCTCTCTCTCCCTCTCTCTCTATAACTCTCTCACTCTGTCGTGTGTGTATGTGCGTGATATATATATATATATATATATATATGTATATAGATAGATAGATAGATAGATAGATAGATAGATAGATAGATATAGCGTGTATGTTGTATGTGAAAGCAGGTGTGAGTACGTGTGTGTGTATGAGAGAGAGAGCGTGTATATCTGCGTGAGTGTGTAGGTGTGTGAACCTGTGTGTGTTTATATTTGCCCGTTGTTTTCTTGCTTGAGAACTGTTGATATTTTTTGTTTCTTCCTGCCTTTGAATAGCGATGCTACCACAGAATACTAATGTTTCACGCGCGACTCTCGAGCTCTGCGTAACGATACTGGAGTGAGTGCTTAGTGTAGAAAGATGGACGTCAGAACAAATATTTGAAGTCGTAAGTCCACTTCCAGTCTAACCCAATATGGACGAAAATTTTCAGCTCTAACTCAATTTTACACGCTTCTTATTGCTGTGCGGCCCGTTTTTTATTTAATTTTTAATTCCTGAGTTATGTATATGATAGTATACTGTAGTCTCCATGCCATAGTAAATACTGCAAATAATATTTACGTGTGTTTGCAATAATTAAGACATAAATAAAAAACGGGTCACACAGTGATATCAAATGTAAAAAGCTGAGTTAGAACCAAAACTTTGGTCCATATTGGTTTAGACTGGAAGTGGATAAACGAGATTAAGTCTCCTCTCCGCTTCGTGACTTCATACATTCATTAAATTTTTGGCAGCATCAGCAGTCAGTCCAGTATTGCGTTTAGATATAGGCTATTGCGTGCGACTCGTGTTACTTTAATCGTTAAATCATAATTTTAAAGCTATTTCATTGTATCGTTCCATTTCGAATGCTGTGTATATACGTTGTTACGCTCATCAAGTGAATCAGTTTATGAGAAAAGCTGCTTCTATAAATAGTAATTTACTTTTTTTTAATTTGCAATGGGTGTGTACTTGTTTTCTGGTAGTCCCCAGGGAGTCGCAGTTTTAGATTCATTCGTTAAGAAACGGTTACCCCGAGCTAGTAATATTCGTTAGAACTTCCTGTCCAGAAGCGTAAATACTGACTTTGAATATAAAAAGGATATTATTCAATGCATGAATAAGTTAGTGACAATGGAGGAAGAGAAAAGTTCAAATACAATCCATCTGGCAGAATTACTTAAGAAAACAGAAAACACTTATTAGCAGTTTTTTTTTTTTAAGTAAAACTATGCCTTTTGTAGAAATTTTGTTTAATCAACTTCGAAATCGAGAAATTGACCCTTCCTTGGCACAAAAAGCTATTTTCCACTGTGGAACAAATATTAGACGTATAAGAGATCAGCTTGATGATTCGAGTGAAACAAAAGACAATACAAAAATGGTATGAAAAAGGAGAAAGAGTGAAAGAATGGAATGGGTAAGGGAAGCAGAGGAAGTATGCAATGTGATTACTTGCGAAGCAAAATCTCGCTTTACATTCACATGG
>JAGDQP010012056.1:0-51270 GCA_022664845.1 Lepisma saccharinum
TTAAAAAAAAGTTGAAGTGGTCGGGTTTCGATCCAGGGTCCACAAGCACACTGGTCAGACGCTCTTGCCACGTAGCTACGAAGGCAGTTGGTGTTTCTGGTTTTCCGAGTGATATCTATAACTAGGGTTTTACTGCGAAGGAGGTTAATCATTTTTGGAGGAGGACTTTACTACGAGGAATGTATCGTGAAAATGGAGAGATACGTTTGCTACAGTATAAAGATTTATACCTAACTTAATTTCTCTTTCCGCCAATGCAATCCTTGCCGTTCTCGGTCCACCAGTGACCTGTTTACTGTTCACAGTGTAAAGGCAATATAAACACTCAAAATGGAAGGGCGTTCAGTGACAAGCAAGTAACGTTACTCCTGTTACTGGATTATAGAATATCCAACAAATGCTTAAACTTCATCCACAAAAGTACGTAACCTCAAAATTGCCAGTTTAGCTTACACTTCGATTAGAAAATGACCGGATTTTAAGCGTAAAATAAGTTGAATGTTCACGGACAAATCACTTTGGCCAGTTTCAACCCATTTTCAGTTAACGTTAAGCTATTACTAATGGAGTTAACTTTACCAATCTTTCCACTAAAAGTCTTACACTATATCCACGTTTAAGAGTAAATACAACAAAACGCTAGTTTTCGACTTTTATTTCTCCATAAAGCGGAGTAACTTTGATCCATTTCGTGTTTCCACTTTTTACAGTGTAGATTTCTTTAAAATATTTATGTTATGTAATCAGCTAACATTTACGTCATATAGAAATACATAGAAGGTACACTATAAAATAAAGTGCAATATCAGTGAACGTACAGCTCATATTATAACATAGTTTTGCAAAGCAATCTAGAACTCTATTTTACTAATAGGAAATGTTGACTAGTATCATACCCAGCATATACCTCGTAGGTTACTCTAATATGATATACACATGTAGGTAACCTCTAATCTATATAATACTGAGTATTCTATTACTTGCCATTTTTATGGTAAAAATAAAATAAGATTTAGACTTCTGCAGTGGCATGTTTTCTACGTTTATGGAGATGGCGTTAGTATTGTATAAATATAGCTGCATTATAACAAATATTAGACAAATCTATTAGTAATGTGCTTATGTGTTCTGCATTATAGCTTTTTACTTTTTTCTGCAAAGAGAATCCCATGATTGACAACATTTGTACGTTCAAACTCTAGTTGCCAGTTCGAGAGTACACAAGCCCACTGTTCGAGTACTGTTGCGGGCATGTTTATGGTGCCTGTCAGTGAAATACCCAGTATTATATAGAGGCACCTCGTAGACATTCATCATATTCGTTTTTTTTTTAAAGTTTCTGAACCCGTTTTTACTATTTGCAAACACTTCTTGCAAGTAAAAGAAACTTTATGGTTTACATGTTAATATCACAATATAATTTACTATGTTAAGCCATTTTCGGAACACCAATCTACTTAATTGATGGTGAAAAAAAATTAGTGTAAATGAAATGATAATATATGTTGAGGACCATTTTATTTTCTGTAGTGCAAGGTACGCACTAAAATGACTCATTCTGCTCGAATGTAAAACAGTTTTAATTTGTCACCAACATACTATATAGCCTTTGAATAGCTTCACACGGGTAACAAATCTTATGTTAAATGACCAGAGAAAAAAAAAACTATATTCAAATTTACAATGTCAAGTATTGGAAAACTGGTTGTCAGAATAAAATATACATGGAGGCCACAACGAATCGTCTGCAAGTTTAACCTCTTCAATGAGTATGTGCACACAAATAATGTGATCGTGATCTCTGTTCCAAATGGAAGCGTCTTGCTGCTAATCATTTGTCAAGTCCTAAAGAAAGAAAGTGGGTACACGAATATATAAAAAGAGGGTTAATGGACTCCTCAGCTTGAATTTTTATGACTGCCACAGGGTTGTCAGTGACAAGCTGATCATTATCTATCTAAATTAGGATCTGACATTGTGAATACACATTAAAGTCTATTTTCTTTTTTTGACTTACCACACACGTAGCTTCCACTCGCCTTTTTATTATTGTTATGCATAAGTTTTCCATCTTGTTTTTTTATATTTTGTCTTTCATTAAACAAAGATTATCTTACTTGACGAAGAATTTATATTAATATATTTTTTTAACGCTAAGTTTGTAAGCAGAATTTATTTCTAACTGGCATCTGAATATTTAGTAAGTACTGTGGAAGTTGGAACACAGTTTTGTTTAAATCTTTCCTTCGTGCACATAATATAATACTTCCAGCCATGGCTGAAGACAAATAAGAGTGAGGGATTACGTCCTTCGGCGACTACATCTTAAAGAAAGAAGGATGATTGTAGGAGATAATAATTGGATAATATTCTAATTAGTTTTCAACCTAAACATATCATATAGTTTGTTGTCTGTGACAAGTTCTAGAAAGATTAATAACTGAATTGCTAGCTAGTGATTTGAATATGCGTTAAACGAGAAGCTTTTTCCGTATCGGATAAGTTGGACCGTGCAAAATGTTCAGAAATATTCCTGAGAATATCCAAGCAAAATAGCTGCCTCGAAACTTTCAGTAATTTGATTGGTAAAAAACAGACACCATTCAGTTTTCATATATATTAAAAAAAAGAAAAAAGAAAAAGAAACCTCAACATCAAAGTAAAATGATGTTCATGTACAGCTCATTTGCTCAAATCATCAGGTGAGATAAGAAAGTTGACAGGTATCAATGAGCACTTCTTTTAAAATAATATTTTCCCCACCCCCTTCCTTGTTATTAATGATAATGAGAACACGCTTTCTGTTTTGACAAGCGTTTGTTTTTTCATCCTTCTTCTATAGCATACTGAAATATAAATAATTACATCGTTGCAATATTTATTCAGACCCTTCACTTGACGTCTGAAAATATAAGCATTTTAGGATTTTTATTGTGTCATTTGGCATTCGGCCAAGATATGAGTTTTGACAACACTGTCAGTTTGAAAGAAAGTAATTCTTTATCTTGAAAAGGCATCTGTTGAAATATAGGATTACATTCTTTTTATATATCTCCGGTGCTCACGTGTTCAGCGAATTGACTTTATATCGAATCTATCTCGATATTTTAAAATACAGAAACTTTGATATTGCAACTTTGATATTCGGTATATCGATATTTTGATTCGATATCTGATTTCGATATTGCTGTTCTATATTTTACTTCGATATGATATTTTAGTTACATATTTAGGTTCAATATATTAGTTCGATATATCGATGTCTTAGTTCGATATTTAATTTCAATATTTCGACATATTGTTAAATATCGATACATATCTCGTTTTGCTTAATTTTTATACAAGACTATGAAATCGAATACACGAAGTTCTTAAGGAGGCTTCCTTAAATGGTATGCAACGCCACAACGCAGTAAGGTTTGGTTGGCTGCGGGACTATCAGGCGTGTATGATGAAAATAATAAAATTTTCAAAATAGGGCTCCGCTCATCTTGTATTTCAAAACTCAAAATTTTTACCGTTGATTTGTGTGTTATCGTCAGGTTTTTCTATTCCATTCGACAATGGGAAGTGGATGAAACTTTGATTCCAAAATTTGAACCGGAGAGGAAACGCCAAATATACAGACGTAGTTAGTGAAACGTGATAATAGCAAAAAACGAAAGAATAAAAACAGACTGCTGTACACCCTTAAGGAATTTAAAAAAACGTTGATGGGGCTTGAAGCATACTGCAATCCTAAACGAGCACCAGCAAATCGTATACATGTACTAGTTATGCAATAGTATGGACTTTATAAACGCTTTTAAGACTTAGACTTTTGCATAACAAGTCTCGACCAGAATTCTCTCTAGTATCATGCATGTACTGTACGAATATATGCATGTATATATAATAACAAGAATGTTAATAACCAAAGGAAGAGGATTCTTCGAATACGACAAACCAAAAGGAAAAATAAGAATCAAACGTTGCATAACAACCATTATTACTGCTACATAAAATATGATGCGATGGCATGTCGGACAATAATGACTGTATGATGTCTATCAATAAAAGTTACTGAAGCTTGACCACAGTAGGTGGCTGACTGTACGGATGTTTGTACTTGTTTTGTTTTTTTAATGTATTTTTCTGTTTACCATTCCGAGAATAATCAACTTTCCATATAGCAACATCTGTAATGAGATCGTTGGAATATATTTATATATATAATGAGAGTAGGAAGAGATTGTTCGAAATAAAACGGATATTAAGGAAGGTCGTTAAGGAATGTGACTTCCTTTTCTAAATAAATATTTTATTTTACGATATTATTATCGAAAGTGATTTCAATTGATGTTTCACAAGCCAACAAACTCTCGTAATGTGCGAAATTTGATGTAGGTTTCTATTTTAAAATTCAATTTATATTTGTTCTTGGAAGTTTTCATTTAAATATGTAGAAGGTAGTTATATGTTGTGATTGTACAAAAAAGAAGTGTTTGTAAATAACTTTGTCTTCAAACAAGGGCGGCTGGCTGAGCAATGTTCTGTCTGCAAGCGTAGTGTAACGTGCTTTCCCACGTAAAAATATTGACAACACACACACACTGTGATTTATAACTATAAGCTAGAAGAAAAGAATAGTAAAGATCTGGTAGAGAAGTTGTCAAAGGAAATCACTAATATAACAGCGGAGATTGGGAATTAAATAAGTTACATAATGAGAGTACGAGCACTTTTGCTTCGCCCGAAAACGATCTTATTTATGTGTTTTCTCCACCAGTGTACGACCACCCTAAGTATGAATTACTTAGAGAAGTACATTCCACCGCCTCTCTGTGTCCACTTAGTAAAAATTAACGTTTCTATAATGTCACTTAAAGGAACAGTATACACAACATGAGAAGCGCTGTTTTAGCTTCCCTCTACACTACTAAACCAGAAGAAAACATTAGGCTTGTTGGACATCATTGTTACCATTGTTTTTTCGCTTACTTTTGTAGGAAATTAACTATTTTTTTCATTCTGACTTTGTTATTTTCATTTGTCTGGTGTTAGCCAATTGATACAACCATCGTCATAAAAACTTTAATGAGCTGTGTATTTGTGGGCTATTTTTTTTAGTAACTCTTCTCGATCAGTAAGTTATTAAGTTGCTACAATCCCAAAACACGTATGCTTCAACCAGCACTCGAACACAGATCCTTGGAGACGCAGGCGTAAAGTGTTAGACCAGACAACCCCGCTGTTCCTACATCGCCATGAAGTATTATGTAGTACGAGAGAAAGAAATTACTCCCATTTGAGCTGCTAAAATAAATGTCCACTTCTTCACTTTCAATTGTACATCTTTTTTGTACGTATCAAGATGATTGATTAGACTTGAAAACAAGAATGTCGTGCATGCCATTTTGATTCTCAACAGGGACGTCGGAACGAGTTTGCCATTCAAGGGCAGCGGGGGTAAGATGATTTACTAAACCTATAGATTCATTATTGTTTCTACGGAATACATGTTGTATCTTTGTTTTAATTTAGATGAATACATGCGTGTGGAATTCGGAAGAGTTGTACTATAGTTTCCTGCTGGACGTAATCAGTTTTTTTTTCTCGTTTAATTTGTAAAGCAGTAGTTTCTTTTTCCTAACTTGAATACTTCTTTTAATGTTCAATGTCTGCGTCATTTAATGACGTAAGTGTTTGTTTGACATAAACATGTATTTCTTTGACGTCCTCTTAGAGCGAAATATTCGCTAATAATTCAGCTGAAGAAAAACCATCTCAAAGGAAAAGTGTCATTCATGTGTTGTTGCACGCCGAAGCAAGAAAGACAAGTTGACATAACCAAAACGACTATGTTAATAGGCCTAATAGATGCCAAATACTTGAAGGGAGGAAGAAGTGATAATACAGGCTGTCGGAAAGTTAGTAACCTTCACTATTGACAAGTTTATAAACCTTTTATACTCACTTAACAGCGCACACTCCGTTTCACAAGTGTTACTTCGAGTGTCATCAGTCATATGGAGAAAATGTTGAGTCATATTCACTATAGATACAGATACAGATGAAAGAGAAGTGAGACTTCTATAAACGAATATTAAATATACCGTACGGATCAGCGGCGTAGCTAACGGATATGCTGAGAACCTCCGATGAATTATTGTATGATGTGATCCTTTTGCAGACGATCAAAGATAGGCTAAGGGATAATGTTGCATGCTTTTATTTACCCATACATGACAACAGCGGGGTGTTTCCTAGTGCAGTAGGTCAGCAGCAACCAATAGGAAGGGTGCTATTGTCTGGTTTCCTTGTTGCGTGTTCATGATCGAGGATCGGTTGATATGGCGACGGACCTTTAGCAAATCAAGGATTGTACAGGTAAATTTCTGACGTTAAAAGCCAAGACTAATAAATCTATTGTGTAAAAGTGATTTCACGTATGTATGTTCGATTATCACGGACAGAGCATTGAACCGATTTTAATATAATATTTTTTTTTACATGAAGGTGTACGTTGGCCTTGGGCACATTATTTAATTATTAAAATATATATCTGAATACGGTTTCCTTGGTAACCATACTTTAACTTAACATTTCCGCGCATCATGAGAGAACGGCGTAACGAATTCGAAGAAAATTTTTTTATAGTAATTCAGTAGAAATTCCTCTATGTTTGTTTAACCCGTATTTAGAATTTTCAGCTAATTACGGTTTCCATAGTAACAAGACTCATTTTTTAAAGATTGTATTCGTACGTCATTTGGGAACGATTAAACCAATTCCCTCCAAACTTGGTGTGATTATATAGGAACTTTAACCACACGAAAATTTTAAACTCAATAGTGTTTCCATGGAAGCAAGACTTAATTAAATGCACAAATGTTCCTACATTACGTCGAAACGATTGAACCCATTTCGTCATTTTAAAATTTTAATTTAGTTGCTTGTCTATGTAACTCTCAATGTTTTAGATACATTAAATAAATAATATTATTATTATTAGCAGCAGTTGAATAGTAGTAGTAGTAGTAGTAGTAGTAGTAGTAGTAGTAGTAGTAGTAGTGGTGGTGGTGGTGGAGGTGGTGGTAGTAGTACCCACAATCCACGGAATATCCCGGCAATATCCCATTTAGATCCACAATATGTGTACAATATCCCAGAATATTTGGAACGAAATAAGGATATTCCTACGACACATTTTTAGAATATTAAAGGGATATTCTAGGTTGGAGTTTCAGTAATATTCGTAGAATATTAAGAATATACCCAAAGAATAAGTGTCCTCGACATATTCGTAGAATATACTTGGGCTATTCCCAGGAATATTCTTAGGATATGAGCTCATCCCGGATATTGAGATATTCGTAGAATATTTACGCATATACTAAGAATATCTTTAGAATATTCTTGGGATATTCCAATATCCTCACAGGAATATTCGTAGTATGTTCATAGAACGTAAATGATATTAAGAACCTAGAGGTAAAGAGAGGAAGAGGAAGAAGACGAATCCAACTCCTTGAAAGTATTAAGGAAGATAAATCGTGTGTTGAGATGGAAGACCAAGCACAAGATTTGGATGAATGGAGAAGGCTTAGCATACATCGAAAGACCTGCCGCATTCGGCAGAACACTGATAATGATGGTATCCACTTTGTGCTATAATGGCGTATATCTGTTCATAACACATCAAGTCAAATAAATATTTCATTATTATTATTTACATTGAAAGCAATTACATTTAAGTGACGTTTGACAGTCCAACAGGAATCACTGTTTTCAAAATCATCTTCACGTGTCCAGCACGACACACATCGAGAAGGTTAGGCCCAATTGTCACAACAACAACAACTTCCGTGTGTAGACTACGAGAGGACGAGACAGGCTGTTTCGTTTTAAAAAGAGAAGGCGACAATTCCAAATGCAGCTGATCAGTCAGTCTGTGTGGGGGAGCACGTCGTCACCTTGACGTCATCAATAGTCATAATGCCTTCTTCGGTGGTCATTTCACAATGAATTCGGCATGTCACGTGCTAGCAGTTTGGTCCTCGTTTCATTGTATAGTTCCACCTCTTTCACGTCTTCATTCTCTTTGTATTCAGAAGTCATTTCAATGTTATTCTTTTAGTTAAAATATTGTCTTCACAAGATGTGTGTCAGGATGGAGAGTGTCTTTCTTAATAGATAATGCGAAGAAGAGACTAACTGGATTTTGAACAATCATCGCAAGTATGTCCTAGGGATATTCTGCGGATATTCCCATATGGATATCGAAATGGGTAACCTGACATATCCCAGGTATATACCTAAAATATTCTACAAATATCAGCATGTCCGTGAAGTTCGCATATTCTGAGGATGTTCTTTCAGATATTCTCGACGTATTGTACGAATATGGTAAGGACATTTGTTCCTTGAGGATATTCTCAGAATATTCTAGGAATATTCCTGAAGTAACCAACCTTGATTATCTTATATTAGCATGCTCAGAAGTATATTCTAGGAATATCCTTATTTGATCCTACATATCCTGGGACATTCTTGGCATCTTGGGGTCTAACTGGGATATTCGCGATATATTCCTGGGATATCCTTTGCTCGACGGTCTTATATGGCGACTTGGCTAGATTAGGCGGTGTTCGTTCAAAGAGGGTTTAATGTGGTCATCCCAATGATTGACTATCAACGTTTTATATGGTTTCGAGGTCGAAGTCTGCTACTTCATAATTGAGCCCCTCGAGGAAGCAAAATGGTAAGCGCCATAAGAAAATTTCCACAGTATATTGAAAATAAAATACAATATTGTCTCCATCTTGAAACTTCGAGCGCAAACTTTTTGCGTTTTGTATCCAACAACTTTCTGTGTACCTGAAAAAGAAAAGGTTAGTACTGGAAGTTTCAACATTTAGTCACCATTGTATTTCATTTTCAATATACTACGGAAATTTTCTTATGGCGCTTACCATATGTTCCCACGAGGGGCTCAATTCAATAAGTCAACATTGAAACTGCGAGCAGCCACCGCTATCGAGAATCGAAATCAGGACAACTCCCACCGAAAGTAAGAGCGTTATTCATACATTTCAGCCTCACGACATGTAATGTAATGCAATTTATGTAATGTAAATAAAATACGCTTGACTAAAAAAGTGCTTCCCACTAAATCATGTAGTAGAAACGTAATTCGGAAACAACCGTTTTTCATCAAATATAACTCCTCACACAGAACAGCACATTTCAGAAATATTCCTGAAACATCGTCATATTAATGATTTATTAATTACTACGGGAGAAAGTAACCAGCAAATAGACACAGTACCATTTGAAAAATATGAAACTTCATATAAGGTTGGCAACACTTTAAACACGATTACATCAAGGTTTAATTTCTAATATCTACCCTTTTGATACAAATCAACTCCCAAACACTAAGATTTACTTTAATGTAGCCCTTACGATCTATCGAAAAATATTTATTTGAGATATTTTAGGCAGCAAAATAGTCAATAAATAGTCAATTTTAGGCACCAGGTTACAGTCCCTGTATCTCGAAAACGAAGTGTATTTCGAGCCGCAGAAAATATTTGTTTTTTGTAATCCCCTCTCATAAAGTTTGTCCAGAAATTGAGAAGAGCGCTTTGTATAAAAAGAGAGCTTAACTAGAGCTTCTTAGGAAATGTCTCTTACATCTTTTGCGTTTAGGATGCTCAATGGCAAAATGTTTAGTCACAGTTTTCAAAAATGTCACCCTGTTTGGTCCACTTTTGCTACTACTGGTAGCGTGAGGGTCTAACCGTTCTTCCAAAATTAGGAATTTTCACGCAGAAGGCTTGTTATGACCAACATAAAGGCTGTGCTGAAGTTATAATGTCAGTAGATAGGGCTTCTGTACGGCCCTAACAAATCGGAAAAAGTGGCCATGTAAAGTCTTATTGGTGAGGGCTTTAATACATTCATATTCTTTTAAGGCACTATATTTAGTTAATTCTTTGTATTTTGAGACCTGATCAATACTCCAAGGACCCAAGACCATGAAGGAAAAATAATGACCCTTGAATGTGATTTTTGGGGCCCTCGTCATAACACTCACTACGACGGCGGCCCTTTGGTTACCAATGGAAAATGGGTAGGTCCTTTCTTTGGTTTTCCGTGTGGGCCCTTTGGTTACCAGTTCGCCCCTGTTTGTACCTTGATTTATCATTATGCTGGTGAATTGAGACGAAGAAAAGTCATGTAAGGTGTAACAAAGATTGAACAATAGAAGTATACTGTGTTATTTAAGTAAGTAAGTGTATTCTTCCTTCAGGAAATAAACTATAGTTGGGCCGTCAACTTGCTACATTTCCTCTCATCAAGAAGCAGAGCTAAAGAGATGAAAAGATAAACAGTTTGAATTGCAAGTATTCTTGTTAGCTTGGGTGATTTTGAAAAAAGAAAGAAACAAAAAAGACGTCAAATACTGTATGTGCAGAATAACCTCCTTGTAGGCATTGGTTAAAGCAAACATTGCCTCTTTTACTGACATACTTAAGCAACAGAACTGCACACTCGAATACATCGTGGTGGTATCAAAAAAAGAGAACACTATAGCGGGCAGAAAAAGGTTCTTTAATCATCTGGAAACTATTTCAGTGTTACCATCTTCAAGACAGCACAAATGGCAAGGAAATATCTTTTCTTGTTTCAAGAGTACTTAGTCAACTATTCTATATGTTTTTTTAAGGATTATTTTGTTTTGTTTTTATTGCTATTCTAAACTATAATATTTCCTTCAACTTCAATTCTAGCAAAATAATCTGAATATTAATTTTAATGAATTGACATTACCATTGACAGAACGGGTTGGTTACCAAATCACGTGAAATTACACTGCACGTATCGATTAGAAGCAGCCTTTGGAATTCCTAGGATCAAGTTTCAAATAATGTTAATATTCCACACAGCACAGCTATTCCCAGTGTATGCAAACAATATTCTTCTAGGAATAGACATTAAATATTCCGGAAATTTCCTCAGTTGTGCACATGAAATATGTTAATGTCCGCATTGGGAAGATGCCACGAATATTCTCATTGTAACCAATTATACTGGAGGTTTCAATAATTTCTACACCATTTTAATGCTAATAGCGTTAAAATATCAAATTAATGTACAACATTTTGTCTGATTATGGATATAATAATTCTTTGGAAATATGTTAGTAATATTTCGTGATGCCATACATCACATTCCTTGGCTGACAAATTTCAGGTGTTCTAGAAGTATTTCTGGAACCTTAAAGCTCATTTATGGATTTTTATTCTGAGAACTAGGTAGAAAATTGTATCACTGTGTGGTCTCTTTCTCTCTCTCTCGGTTCAAACCCCGCCGTGGTCCATGGAACGCAATGGTTTGGACTTCGGAGCCCACTTTACCAAAAAACTGTAGCTCCCGTCCTTAGAAGCTCACCAGCTTGTTTAGGACGTTAATAACAATTTACTTACTCTCTCTCTCTCTCTCTCTCTCTCTCCTACTGTATGTGTGTGTGTGTGTGTGTGTGCACTAGAAACTTGGCAGATTTAGTACCTCAAATTCCAATAGAGGCAAAGAGAACCCTGAGATTTTGAATGAATTATAATCCTCCATCTGACCACCAAAGCCACGGTGAAACGTGATAAAGATACGTGACTTTTTTGTTCATTCCGTCTCCTCTCTCTCTCTCTCTCTCTCCTGCTGTTCCTCTGCTTCCTCTCTGTCTTCTGTGTTGTTACTCTTTGTTTCAAGTAGGACAAACATTTTACAGAGCATAAAAGGAAAAGGGGAAAAGCACAGAAGAAAAATACTAACAAAACTACGTTCGCTGTATGAGCTGTCTACTTCCATCCACAAAAATCTCTTTCCAATCTTTTTTTTTTTTTTTTCTAGAAGGTTGGAAAACTTCTAATGAAGGTCGCGGAGGCTCTCTCTGCGTAGTGATTCGACCCACTTTCAGGTTAAGGTGAAAAGTAATGCAGGCGTGGCCTCCACCTTGACAAATAATAATAATAATAGTAATATCATGACAGGTATACTGTGTTCGAAAGAAGACGAGGTAAAAAGGAATGAATGATACTCCTACTTCTATTTTGCCTTTCTCAAAGGTTATCACTTATCAGTGATCACCCACCACCTGAAAGATCATCATAATATAAACCATCAACAGTTGGCAACTCTGCGGTTTGTCTGTAATGAAAGGTTCACGACTCAAATGTTAAACCCAATCATGACTCAAATAATAACAATCAACATTCTGTTGAGTCATTTACAGATCTAAATAATCCTGAGTGTATGTAAATGCGTACTTAGAAAGGCAGTTGTTAAGGTCCTTGGGATTATCTATCAGTCAAGATTTTGTTTTTGTACAAATATTTTGTATTTTTATTATAGTTTGATAGTTAAAAATATTGTGAGAACGCAAAATTAAATGTATAAATTATGTAGAATATAAACTAAATATAATGGTGCAAACTTGAAGGGGTTATATTATTTATACCAAGACAAGAAAACAAAAATGTTTTGGAGAAATTTCGAGGCATGCATAATTTCGGAGCGACAAACGCTCAAAGTTACGGCGGCATCGTCACAAATACGTCATAGCTCGACACGGTACTAATTTGATTTTTATTTATTTTAAGTCCTTTAGGCATCTGAGGCTCAAGCCGGGATAGGATGGGGGAGAGGATTGTGGAAGGTAGCCGGCCAAGTACCTAATTTTGTAGGTATCATCACGGCATTTGCCTCGTATGACTGAGAGAAACCTGAGTCAGGATGATAGGCAGCTGGGATCGATCCCAACACCTCCAGAATGCTAAGCAAACGCTATACCACTGAGCCACTGCCGCTCGGTGATAGACGATTAAGTAAACGGTGTCGGCTTAGCAAATCACAATCGAAGTAGTAGCGAACACACCTATTTAAGTGATGTTTATGATTGGCGAATGATGCACCATAAAGAGGATTTCTATGCTTGCCCTATAAAGCCATTTAGTTGCTTGCAAAAACAATGTTCACTTAGCGCAACCTAGGTACTCCTGTCATAAATACTTAAATGGGTGCATCGGGTACTACTTCGATTGTAATTTGCTAAGCCAACACCACTTGCGTTCATTCTGTGCCGAGATATGTGAGGATGCCGTCGTAACTTTGAGCACCTGTAGCACCGAAGCATGCCTCGAACATTTTCCTTGTTTGATGTACATAACCAGCTCCCGAAGTTTGGGCAATTATTTCAGGGACACCCTGTATATATTGAAGATGATGTAAAGAAACAGTTCGAACTGGAGAAGAAGGTACGGAAGAGAAATGTAATGCAATCGTTTTGAAGGTGCTTCTTACAGAAAATGAGGCATCACTTAAGATGTTAAAACAACTGCAGAGAAACTGTGAGCAACGTGGAATAAAAATAAACGTAAAACAAAGAAGGTCGAATAGAGCCACAGCAGACCAAACATTAAATTTGAAAGAGAAGATGTAGAACGCGTAACCAGTTTCAAGTATCTGGAAAATATGATAAGTGAGGATATCAAATGTGAAAAAGAGATAAAGGCTAAAGTGGTAATGGCAAAAGAGATACATTAAGAAGAATGTGGGCGCATGAAGAAAGAGTTGAGAAAAAGGTTAATTAAATGTTAACTTGTGGAATACAGGTTACATGGAACTGAAACATGAACTATACAAAAGAGCGAAGAAAGGAACTTAGACGCCTTCGAAATGTGGATATGGAGAAGAATAGAGAAAACAAACAGCACAAAAGTCCTGAGGAAGTGTTGAAGAGAATAGGCGAAAGACAAACAATAGTGGAAACAATAAAAGGAGAAAAGGAAACTGGATAGAACATTGGCTGCGCAGAGATTGTATGCTAAGTTATGTAATTCAGTGAAGTTGAAGGAGAGAGGAAAAGGAGAAAGACTTCTTGAGAGTATTAAGAAAGATAAATCGTATGCTGAGGCGAAAACGAAAGCGCAATATCGGAATAAATGGAGAGAGTTTAGCAAGCCTGGAAGGATCTGCTGCTATCGGTAGCATTTTAATAATGATGATTAATTTTAAATAATTCAATCGTTCTCAATAATATTCATTACTGTTAATGATGATAATGAATAGTGTTTGACCTGGTGACAAAGTGAACTGATGGTAATTTTCCAGTTTCCTTTTGGTCAGATGGAGTACTGTGTACCCGATTAAATATCAGATGAAGATATATTAAAATTGAAAACATACAAATTCACTCATAGTATACATAACATAAAGTGTATCACTTTTGCACACATACCTTTAAAAAAAAAAACTGGCCAATGTAACACTAACAAACCATTTTGACCGGTCACCTGAGTGTTTGGAAGCAACGACAACAGGCAGCTATTAAGGATTGCTCAATTTCAGGGTCACTGTCCCGAAGACGGATTTCACTTCACCAATAACGATAATGTACAGGAGAGTGGTTCTTACCTAAAAAGAAAAAAGAAAAAAAAAGTTTTAAAGTCTTACAAAAAAACTGTTTGACATTAAGCAAAAGAATTTCACAACAACTTATATCCCTCTCATAAATAAGAATTTCCTATCGTGAGACTAACATTTCTAAGTTGTAGAACTTCACCAAGAGTACCTACTTAACTGAAGAAAAGATTTCTAAGTTTGCTTTCAAAACATTTTTATGAGTTTCGAAATTTCCTTGAGAGGTATATTTTCCTTATTATCTGGTGTTCGTTTTTCCTTTCTGTTGATGGCTTCGTTTCTTTTAAGCAAAGGATTATCCTAGGTGAGGTTTCAACATCAAGAAAAGCTGGCAGCTATCCTTTTCGATTGTTTCAAGTAAACAGTGTTTCGTTTACTAGTTAATTCTTCCTTTTTTCTTTGGTTTGCCCCGTAGACTGTAAGGGTTACATGCGTAGGACAAACACGGCGTTTGACCAACACGGCATTGGACCAACACAGGATTTTGCCCTGGGGTGTTCGTCGTACGCCGGTTCTTGCTGCTTGAGAGGCTGTTGGTCGTACGAAGTGTTGGTCCAACGCGCATCCCCGACTGGTAAAACATGATCGGTGATAATAATCGATATGCAGACTTTATACAAGGCTTGATCAAGCAGTAAGTCTTACCGAACACTGATATCCTGTCTATTCAAAACTGGTTTTGTTCCCTATTAAGCAAGATGGAATTGTAATTACTATATTTTAATTGTCATTGTAAAACCACGTTAAACCGCATTGTTTTAGGGGACTAATTTTACACTCACATTATACTAACGAATATAATAAAGTTTTTTTCTGAATGTGAGTCAATATTTTACTGTACAGTAATAGCAAAAGACATGTTCTTGAACCAAGAGCACTTACAACGTTATTGAATATATATTGTATACAATTATAATAGTGCAATAATTTTCAGTGATTTTTTTTTTAATTTGAAATATCTATATGGAATTGCTTTGACACAGAATTTATTAATTTCTTTTTCTACGATGTTTTTTCTGCATTCTAGAAATGGTTAAGTCTACTTGAGTATTTCAAAAATTGGACAACGCAGAATAGAATACTTTTGTAAATGCAGTCGATGCTAATTTTGAAGGGAAAATAGCAAAAATTGAGTACAGGAGAAGGCGGTTAAGTTATTCTTTTCAGATGATTCTGATATTGAACACTCGGTTTTTGTTTTTTTTTTTAGCCAAGGAGATTCATTGAAGAAGATTCTGTTTAACTAAAGTTTTACTAACTCTATGGCTCAGTTGCTCAAAACACTTTAATCCTCGGTTTCCTTGATTCACGATTAAATCTATGTTCAAATTCAAATTCAAATTCTTTTATTGCCGGAACATTAATAAATAAAATAACTATACGGTAAACGATCCTGAAATTGGCACTACCCAGTTATTGGCACTCTCAAGATATATTCGTAAATAAAATCGAAAATAATTTGGCGGAACTGATATTGTTCCGAACAAGTTGTGTATTGTTTCCTTCCTTGATGACTTCTGCACACGAAACACATCATTTTGTATTTGATCGTGGTTAAAGTAATAATTTCAAGAAGGTTTCATTAAATTACAAATTTAAATTATCAAAATCTAAGCAGATAAGCTAAGGACTGTACTTCCATTTTTTTATCTAGTTATTTATTGTTATAATGTAATTATTGTAGGGTTTTTCTTCTTAAACAACTAAGACCACTTAGCATGTATCATTATTTAATTATGCGAAATAGTTATTACTATTAGGAGGTGTGCCATTAACTAATATGCCATTTATCCACTGAAATGCTATAATATCTACGCTTGTAATTTATTGTGGGCCAATAAAGTGAAATATCAGAAGCTTCGTGCTTTTTTAGGTTTTTAAATCGAATGGAGAAACAATCATTGCATACTAGCTTTAATCGATTTTTAGTTCGCTGGACTGACACCAGGTGGCGAAAAAGTAGTGGAAAGGATGGATATTTTTAATTATGACACGTATGCCAACACTGTTGATCCGTAGAACAAGATTAAGCAAGGACTTACTGTTGCACCAACGTACATCCTGGATTAATTTAGGATTAAACTAGAGATTTCGTAAATCTACGAAACTGTAGGATTTAACCTCGATCAATAGAACTTCTTACTTGGAAGGTTGAAAGCAGAAAACAAGAAAAGGAAAGTAAATACACGTCATTACTTGAAGAAATTATTAATATATAGCTACTTTGGCACAAAACAATTAAATGAATATAAATATCAAACACGTATTTGCGAGCAGAAATGACTTAAATGAATAGCATATCCTTTTTTCAATTTGCAACGTTATCGGTATTTATATGGGCGCAGTGTTGCCAGATGGTTGGTGCTGAATTTAAAGCATTAGAAAGTATATTTTTCCAAGAAAATTCCTTATATCTAAATTTTCTATTACTTAAACTACTACTGCTACTATATTGTTATTACTATTATTATTATTATTATTAATAATAATTATTATAATAATAATAGTAATAGTATTAATATGCTATTTAACTTCCAGTAATCCAGTTGCACAAAACATTTAGGTCTCAAGTTAACTTGAACCACGAATTAATCTACGTGTCATAGATAAGAATACCCATCCTTTCCACTACTTTGTCGCCACCTGGTGTCAGTCCAGCCCGAACTATGAATCGATTAAAGCTAGTATGCAATGATTGATTGGATCCTAGTTCGACTGGACTAACACCAGGTGGCATGGAGAGAAGGAAAGAATGAGAATTCGCTACATATAATTGAATCAGTAGTTGGAAGAAGGAATTAAACGCTAAGAATAAATAAATCCTGTTTATGTGTGAAGCGTTGCTTTTTAAATTGATACACAACGCCAATTCGAAGTAAGAAATTATTTATACAGTACACAAGTTCTTTCTCGCCTCTGACACTGTAAATCTTCTCATTGAGAGACTTCTGACACTTAAAAGCAACTTCCGCCGTTTTGGTGTTTACTTGCTTCTTTTTTTGAACTATCGAATTAATTATTTTAGACATGACTAGTAGAGTTAATCGTGGATTAAGTAAAACGAAGATTAAAATATTTTGAGCTTAGAGTATAGAATAGAATAGAATAGAGAGACTTTCATGACGTCACATGAAGCCAAATTTACGGTTCAGCGGCAGCCATATTGTGTGGCCCCATTAGAATACCTCTATACCGAGCTCCGTGCGTTAGTCAGTAACTTCGAAACACATGTTTCTGTTCGTGTGACCACAATCATAGATCTCATAATAAGCTTATTATGAGATCTATGCTACAACATACAACACAACAAATCTGGAACACTTTCAATGCATTTTACAATTGTCAATTCGCTGCGTAACAGCTGTCTTTTCGAACAATGATAGCTAGTTTGGAGGTTTCATCTGACATGCGCGCTTCTCATTAATAACTTTGTCTTGCCCTAAGAAAGAATGAGAAAAAATACTCGGTATAGAGGGCTTCTAAATATGGGGCCAGTCAATGTGGTGAAAATGCCTCGTCCTTTCCGTCTCTTGGCTTTTCTCCCCTCGCCCTCAAGCTCCCTCTCTTCTCTTCTCTCTCTATGGTTTTGAGCAACTGGGCCTATGAGTTATGGAACCCGCAAGTTCATTGCCGCTGGAAGATACGTTCATTATTGGATTCTATCGGCATATAAAAAAAACTGCATGTCCAATAAGTAAGTATTCTGCCGCTTAAAACATGAAAGCCTTCTTCTCACTGCAAGCGGGCGTTTAAACCACAAACATATGGAGGGAACCTTTTACGGTTTTCTGTAGTTTTGGACCGAAATGTTGCCACTTCTTTCTTAAGATTCTTGTCTTCGTTTCCTTTTCTGGGGTCACTCAAGTACGTAGCATTGACGAGGGGAGGAAAGGAGTTCAAGCGTTTGCCATCTGCTTTCAGAAAGTGTCAACGCCGAAGATAATTGGTTGGCGGAATCTTTCTCGCGGTGGGTGTCAGTGTTCGGTTAACCGCAAGTAGGAAGGGACCTGGCTGCTGGATCAAAGGCTTTCATGAGTTGCATTCTACAATACAATCAACATTGTGAAACAAAATAGTTTGGAAATCCGGAAGTAGACTGCGTGAATAGTAGCAGTTGAAAGCAAGACTAGACTTTGCGAATTTAAGAAAACTAGACCTTGAAATATTATCCCTTAAGACTCCTCGCTACTCCCTCCTCCACTTTTTAAAATTTTTCAAAATATTTCAAAATCTAATAGCATTATCAAAATTTTAAGAAGATACATCTCTAGTACTTACGAATTACTATGAAATACAATGGACAGCGATCTCGAGATTTTGTCCACTGATGAGTGATACGTTGTTAATTAGATAATGACGTCATTATCTTTGACAACGAATCACTCATCAATGGAAAAGATTTCGAGATCGCTGTCTATTGTACTTCATAGTAATTTGTAAGTACTAGAGATGTATCTTCTTAAAATTTTGATAATGCAATTAGATTTTGAAATAGTTTTTAAAATGTTAAAAAGTGGAGTTAGGAGTAGCGAGGAGCCTTAAAATATAGGCCTAGTGGACATGACAACACTTGCGATACGACCTATTTCACGGTATAGCTGAGTTTCACTGTATTTGTTATGTAGGATAATATTTTCAGCTCTTGCTATAACTATTTAATTGTTTACGTGTTTCACTGTAAAAATTATGAACGAGCTGTACCTAGAACAGTTATTAAATAAGATAATCTTGAAATAAGACTTGAAATAATATAATAAATAACAGGAATTATTATTTGCTGCAATTACACATCTCAAATCAAGACTTTGTTCCTAAAAACTGTTAACGACGGCGTCTGTGTCGAAGTGTATTGCGTGTTAAATCAACAAGAAAAAAATAGAGAGAAATGGATTTCGAACAGTACTTTACGCAAGTTGAATACACAAATGGGTGCTACGGTCACTATGGAAGCTTTCAAAAAGCCTTTGAAAACAATAATTGTGCAATAATTCTTGCTGTTATCAGTTGATAGTTCTACTTATTTATATATGTGTGCGTCCTTTTGCTTGTTTGTTGGATGATATGTTGTTCACAGTTGGAAAGAAAAAAGCAATATAGTTCAAGGTTTCAACTCACTTTCCATCATTTCACATTCTTACGTACTGACTGAGTTTTCAGATAATCCAGGTGAGTAAATATATATATATATATGTTTTAACTAACATACGCGTGTACAATGTTCTTGGTGCATGGCTGGTGAAAATTGGTAGTGGGCAATACGGGTAGATTAACTTAGTGGTGCTTATATTCTACATGAGAAGGTAAGTTGTATACAGTCTGGTATCTAATGTGGAATACCTCGATGGCAATTATGTTTTTATACAATTCTTGTAGGAATATTCTACGAATATTCCCTTGGGAATATTCTAATTCGAATAGGCCTATTTCTAGGATATCATGAGGTATCCCTAGTGTATGCCTAGAACATTCTACGAATATCTAAATGTCCAAGATGTACGTATATCCTATGGATATTCTTTGGGACATTTCAGGTTCCTAAAATTGTTCCTTGAATATTCTTGTAATATTCAGAGAAGTATAGGCTATGAATATCCTTGCCTGATCTAAAATGCTTTGGAACATTTTACACTCATTCGCGGCCTAAATGGGACATTCGTGGAATATCATGTGCTATGTGGGTCCTCGATAACTGTATTAAAATGACAACTATATTAGTTTTTGTTTTATCTCAGTCACGTCCGGAACGGTACCTACGAACTAGGTCCTTGGCGACTACCTTCCAACATCCTCTCCTCACTGTAACCTGGTCTGAGTCTCAGATACCTGAAGGCCAAAAATAAATTCAAATTGTTTCTTTCTGTTCCCTCTTACCTAGAAAAGTTTTAAAAAATCCACTGATGGTTATATATTTACTGTTTTGTTATCATTGAAAAAAATAATAATAAAATTAATTGTTTTTGGGCGGTAAGAGTACTATGGCATACGCCCGTTCCGAGCATTACGAATAGTTCATAGTCTAACATAGAGTCATTTGAAGTAAATATGTTTAAAGGTAGATGGCAAAACTGAAACAACGATGACGTCATCTTCGCGGCAGAAGTTATAGTATGTAAACCTCTGTAATTAAAAGTTTAATTTTGATATTTTAAATGGTTTAAAAAATAATAATGCATAGTTTAATAATTTTTCACCCTATATGTATCCATAAATTGAATATAATATTATTCTGAAGAAAATGGGGGATATGTTTTTCGTTACCTTGTTTCTATTTTGCGCAAAGTGTAAACAAAATCCGCATACAGCAAAAAAGATCGGTATTGTTTTGGAAAGTCTCTTCCTATTAGGTAACCCAATAAACCTCTCTAAATTGTGCTGGTTGCTGATTTTAATTATTATTATTATTATTATTAGCTTAAGAAAGAAATCTTGTTATCCAGACTAAATTAGGGACGTAACTACAATCCCGCGAGATCCCACGTTGCGCTAATGCCCTACAGTCGGCATATAAGTAGGTGAAAAATGAGTTAATGCAAACATTACAAGAGCAGTCGCCTCAAAGTTCGATTTTAAAACGTTTTCAGAGGTGATAAAAGTGAAGCAATTCCGTTTTAGAAATCTGATCTGTGCAGTTCGTGTATGGTTTTCACATACAGCAAGAATTTGCTGAAATTCCATGTAGGAGATGCTGCCAGAAGATCCATATAACATACATCCTTAAAGGTTCCTTGTAAGAGGGGGAAGGCAAAATTCTAGTAACGCCACTGATCTCAATAGACATTTCTACCAATTGAATTTTATTACTTTTCAAAAGAAATATTCCATCTTATTATTAAGTAAAAATCCCTTTTTATGCTCCGGCTTGAACAATATTAATATTGCTTTTTGTTTCTGATGTTCCTTGTACTGTAATTGGTAGAACTTCAAATTAAGCACGTGCACCTTCTTGGAGTTTGCTTTCGGGTTGGTAAGCTGAAGGGACAGGACTAGAATACCGAGTAAAGTAGCAAAGGAGAGGCTACGATGTTGCCTTCGTTTCCATCCTTGTCTTCCTTCTGTGTGTTGGTGAGCGCTGTGTTTGTTGCTTATCTGTACAGTGTTACGCCAGGTATGTTCCTTTTCCGGACAGTACTTCTCTTGACCTTCCGCTTCCAGAACCTATTGCGCTCAAAACACTGTCACTATATGAATAATATGTCTTATACGCATAACTAACGGTTATTCAGACTCAATCTTTTAGAATTACAAGTATAGTTCCACGGAAGGCTCAGTTTCGTCTCATAATTTTAGTAGGTTAAAGTTCAGTGATATTTTTCTTTCTTCGAGTTCGATTTTTCTCGAAAATAGTTCTTTGCTTTCTATTTACTAAAAACATTTGGTTTATTTGGTAGGAATTTATGCACCGATTTTATCCCTGGAATTTAGATACATCCTGTGTAGTGGCGAAAGTGGTCTCGTAACCCCTCTTTGCCAATAAACAGAATAGAATTAAAACAAATTTGAACATCAAAATATAATAATGCACAGATTGTGCTGTCTGGGAGGAACGAACGAAGGAAAGTATTCAATGTCAAACACAATGCAACTTTCCTTACGTCATAAACGATATGTGCTTTGTTTTAAAACAAGCAGATTGTTCTCCGAAATGATCCTACAATTCATGCTTCATGTATTGACTACAAAAGGTTGGATATGAGCTACGGCTATTGATAGAAGGAAACGGTCATAATTTTGTAATCAATTGATTCATTGACTGCAGGCTAATGCATTGGTAACACAGCAAGAGTATGAAACATGGTTTTAAAAGCATTATTATGGTCTCCAAAAAGAAAACAAAATGTAGTCGTATGACTAAAAAAAGGCAAAAGAAAGAAATTCTACGTAACTAATAATAATAATAATAACAATAGTAGTAATAATAATTATAGTATATTTTTCTGAAGTTAAATGTTCCGCTCATTTTCGTTCTAATTTCAAATTCGAATATTACACCAAAGTATTACATCGTTAAACAAACATTAAAGTAGGTAGAACACTTAAATACACATCAGTCCACTGCTGGATAAAAGTTTTATTGTCTTTCTACGGATAGTTCCTGGAAAATGCTTGATTTCAAGTCCCCATCTTGCATTTGGTCGCCTTCTAGGCCGTTCGTTGTCAATGGAAATCCAATGTGGAACACTTATTGTCCATCTCTGTTCTTCTAGCTACATTTCTGACCCTTCATCTTCTTAGCAATCTTGGTCACATCTTCTGCATTTGTTTGAGATCAAATTCATTAATTTGTCTTCCTATCCCACGTTGTTATTTCTAGTCTGTATTTCTCCATTGCTCTTTGTGTAACTCTTAATACATGAGTCGTTTATACATTCAATATACACGTTTATCAATCATGTAATATCACAGGTAAGACTTACTGCTAATCATTTCCTCAATCATCTTGGCATTTGACTTTACAGCTGCTGTAGATATAGCTATGTCATCAACTGTGCCAATGTTCTCTACTTATTACATCACTTTTGTTTTACTTAAATTCTTTTAACTGCAGAACCAGAACCGCAGAACTCAGACCCATGAACTGGAGTATCATATGCTCAGCTCGCACTCCGTGCTTTTTTCGGTTCTTAAACCGAATCAGAAACAATGCTTACGTAGTATCATTATTTCATTCCTAGTTCGGCAGAACCAACACCAGGTAGAAGAAAAGAGTTGGAAAGAATCGGTTTCGCTATCTACTTAATTATTTCATCTAAGACACTTAGCAACACGAGATTGAAATGTGCTGTGTAACTGGCCTTTAAATGTAGAAAAGTATGAACTGACAGTGAGTCAAAATAAACATTCTTGCATACTTTGTAACTTTTGGTCAGTAAATGGGGGATGCGTCGTTGGACCAACACTTCGTACGACCAACAGCCTCTCAAGCAGCAAGAACCGGCGTACGACCAACACCCCAGGGCAAAAATCTGTGTTGGTCGAACGCCGTGTTGGTTCAACGCCGTGTTGGTCCAACGCCGGTACTTCGAAGTGTTGGTCTCACGCCGGTGTTGGTCCAACGCAGTGTTGGTTCTACGCAGGTGCTCAAAAAATAATTTAAGATCATATTTTTTATTATATTTTTAGGTTTTATATATCTGGGGCGTTGTCAATTTTATTGTTGGTCCAACGCCGTGTTGGTCCAACGCCGTGTTGGTTCAACGCCGTGTTGGTCCAACGCCGTGTTGGTTCAACGCCGTGTTGGTCAAACGCCGTGTTGGTCAAACGCCGTGTTGGTTCAACGCCGTGTTGGTTCAATGCCGTGTTGGTCCAACGCCGTGTTGGTCAAACGCCGTGTTGGTTCAACGCCGTGTTGGTCCAACGCATGTAACCCTTGAAGCTAGAGTTTTTTACATAAATTATTATTACATAATTATTTCAATATTATCAAGATTTGTGTTTTACCGTGTTGGTCATATGCCGGTTATTATTGTTGGTCGAACGCCGTGTTGGTCCTACGCCGTGATGGTTTCGTGTTGGTCCAATGCCGTGTTGGTTCAACGCCGTGTTGGTCTAACGCCGTGTTGGTTCAACGCCGTGTTGGTCCAACGCCGTGTTGGTCAAACGCCGTGTTGGTCCAACGCATGTAACCCAGTAAATGAAGACCTTTTCCACAATTTTTGTTTGACTTCTAAAAGAGTTCATTGTCCAAAACGAACAGAATTTTATCTATAAGCAACTGTGACACAAAATACGATGTTGTTAGAATGGTAAAAAATGTTAAACCATCGATGCATACACATGTTTACCCTGTGCCATGTCTATGATTATGAGGTCCATGGCAAGAAAGAAAGGAAAGTAGTTCTTTGTCAACGCAGTAGAAAAGGTAACATAACTTGCACCCGTAGTAGACTCGTATCGTATCATTTGTCGCCATTATTATAATTAACTCTTTTCATAGTTAATTTGATGTATCCTTAGAGTAGTTTGAATAGTATCCATTACATTAACATTGTCTACACAATGAAGACAATCACATACGCTACCATATAGCTCATTTATATATCTTGTAATACTCATATCATTTAGGTCAACTCCACATAAGGATTCACCTGTTTAATCCAAATTCCAGTAAATATTTTTCATTATTGTAACTCCTACAGCTGTAAGTAAATAAAACCAGTTATCGAATCCATGACCTTTTGTAACCAAGTTGTTATTTACTTTCAAGACAATCTGTAAAACAACTACTTTCCTTTCTTTCTTGCCATGGACCTAATAATCATAGATATGACCCAAGGTAACCATGTGGATCCATCGATGGTTTAACACTTTTTACCATCCTAACAGTGCCGTAGATAAGTTGGTAGAGCGTTAACTTTGCAATCGTATGATTCTAGGGAAGATTCCAGCGGGCGGCCATCTTGACTGAGGTCTTAACAATGTTCAAAACAAGACAAGGCAAATGCCGGAAGGTACCTTAAAAGTATGCTCTGACCGACGTCCTTCCAGCATCTTCTTCTATACCATATCCTGACCTCAACTAAAGTTTCCTAAAACATATTTCAAATCGAACATTACAATTATTATTATCTGCAACCCACAAACTAACTAAATAATTACCATTCTACTTAATCCTGATGGAAAGTTAGCGCGAACGAGTTGTGCCTCGAAGAAAAAACTGATTTTCATTTCTAAAAGAAGAGGTAATGAAAGGCAAAGAAATTATTTACAATATTATTTTCTCACCAACAAAATATACTTATTTTGAAAGTTTTCTAAAAATTCCATTTAAAACAGTTGTCCAATTACATGTATACGTGCGTGCGTGCGGATTCAGTGAGATGCGAGTTTGTTAATGCGTTTAAACTGAACACGATTTGTTTAAGTCTCAAGGGCAGACAATCATTGGAGACTTCTCTTCGTTTCTTCAGAGATACAAGGATGGAAGAGGGAGCAGTAACAAGTTTTTTTTTTATTCCTTCATTAGCATAATATAACGATCAGTAGCCAACCAACAATTAGGATCTTGTTAAAAGGACATTGGTAACTGGCAATGCAAAACATGCAAGGAATTTCAATATCATTTGGAAAGTTACCAAAATATTGTCCTGTCCTTTTAGAGAAAAAGAAAAATAGTTCTCTATTTTATATCAAGTACATAATAACTGTTGTCATGTTTTGAAACCAGGTCATCTAGTGAAGCCAATAGATAAATGTGTATGACTCAGGGACATTTATGGTAGGTCAGTATCAGGTCAGATATTTGATTGCCCAATATTTTAGTATCTTACTTGTATGAATATCTATCCGGATAAAGATTAATCGAACAATTATTAGAGTAGTTTTCTTTCCAAAGAATTAGTAGTGATTACAAAAGATTCAGTAATTCGCTCCACCCCAGTGGAATGATGATATCCACAAATTTTTGAACACCCACCCAACCTTAATTTTTTCACGGTTAAAATCGAGAAAAACTTTGCGAAACTACATTAAAACCTTTCTAAATCTCCCAATTTTGGCGTTACGCCTACCAAGCTGGATTTCTGGTAGAACCCCTGGTGATTGACAAACATGCCTTCTGTCCTTAAGCTGTTGAACCAGACAATTAACACTCTTCCTCTGGTCAAACGAAGAAGTGAGGTACGGTAATATTGCGTGCAGTTTGATCAAAAGTCATTTATCCTGCCAGATATATGGAATTTACCGTGATCCTACGGAAGGACCTGCAAGATATTTGGTATTTACACATGATCCTTAGGGAAAACCTGCAAGATATGTGGCATCCATCCTTGATTCAAAGGCAGAACATGCACGATATTCGACATTTATCCTTGATCCTAAGAAACGTCCTGCAAGATATTTGACATTTATTGTATAAAATAAGGTCATTGAGCTTCTGCTTAACCATTGTGGTTAACGCTCTCGCTATCGGTGGTTTCCGCTGCAATTTTGATATTGACACAGGACTGTACACTACGCTATCAAAGAAACCTAAAAGGGACTTTATTGTTAACACACGGATTGTAAATTGAAGGAGAGGTTAAAAGAGGAAGATAAAAAAAAAGAATTAAAATTCTTGACAGTATTAACGAAGATAAATCGTAAGCGTCGCTAAGACAGAGAGAGAAGCGCGAGATCAGGATGAATGGAGTGGGCTTAACGCTCCTTGCAGGACCTATCGCTTTTGATGCAGATACCTTCTTCCTGAAAAACTTGCTGTTTTCCTTTGCAGTTTAAAATATTTCTAGTCCTTTTCCTCTCTCTCTCTATCACAGATAAAATTTATTAGATTTCCAGGGTTAATTAATATGTATAAAACAAGTCTTCGTAATAACTATTCTGTAGATAATCTTTCTGGTTGCGTACTCATAAACAACTCTCTTCTATGTTTTCAATACATAACACGCAGACACTTTTATGCACTGGATTTTTCTATGTCTGAAGCAGTACGCTTTTGCAGTTACTTTTCAAGGTGGTGGTGATCATATCCAGAGAAATCGTTAGTGTCACATCATTTATTCTTTTTAGATACTTGGTGCATTGACGTCACGTCTTGTCATAAACAGGAAAGAGGGTAGGGGGAATGCATGTGCAACGTTCTATCCTAAGTGAGAGAGCGCAGAAAAACTTTAAAATTAAGTTGTTTTTTTGCAATTATTCTCAAGAATACTTCCTGCAACCCCATTGATGTTGAAATAATCTGCACAAAAGAAAAAATGAAAATAAGCTTCTCAACACCCTGGCCCACCGGCAATCTCGAGATCTTCTCCATAGTTGAGTGATACGTATTCAAAGATTATGATCGAGCTGCCGTCAGCCGATCAAGATGGTCGAGCGGACTAGTGTGGTAGTCCATCGATCTCAAGATCGTGGGTTCGAATCCTGCCTCGAACATGGATGTTTGAGTGTGTGATTTTAACAGGATTTTAGCTAGTTAGGATAAATAAGTATATTCAGTTAAAAAGGAATCAGTAAAGTTAAAGTAATTAAAACCCGCTTAGGGAAAGAAATATTTTAAAAAATGTAGTTGAGTGGAAAAGCGTTGCTGTAGCATCCGGAAAGTCGTGGGTACGACTCCAGCGCTGCTGTCCGAAGGTAAAAAGCCGTATCTGCAAATTTGACCGAAGTTGAATTTATATGTTCTACTTGGTGTTATTAACCCAATTTGTACAATTTTGCACGTGTAGCTTTTTACCTAAGTACGGCAGACCTTTGTTCGAAGGCAGAAAGCCGTATCTGCAATATTTGACCGAAACTGACTTCATAGGGTCTACCTTTTATTAAACAACTTTATTTCGGTCGAATGGCCTTTGGACGGCAGAGCGACCGACCATCCTGACTGAGTTTTCCCAGTTTTTTTTCCTCAGTCACACTAGGCAGGTGTCGGAATGACACCTTCAACATAGGCCCTGGCCGACACCTTCCCGAATCCTTTCTCCTCCCCTATCCCGGCCTGAGCCGTAGATACCTAAAGGCCATAAATAAAAATTCAAATTCAAAGATTATGACGTCATTATTTAATTGAAGTCTCATTACTCATCTATGGAGAAAATCTCGATATCGCTCCCCATTCGATTTCATAGTAATTTGTAACTACTAGTGCAATATGTTCTCAAATTTTTAATAATCCTCTTAGATTTTGAAATATTTTGAAAAATATTTAAAATGTGGGGGCGGACGCAAAGAGGACTTAAAATTCGCAGCATGGTTCTAATAATGTGTTACTGTAATTTAATCTACGTATTTTACTAACATTTACACAACAGTAAATTAACTAATGAAAATCATCCGAAAGGTTGTCATTGAACACACCATCCGGAAGGTTGTCATTACGATGAGCAGTGCATCACACGATATTAAGCTCAGTTTTCAGGTGACGTGGACCCGACTGGACGTTATAGTTAACAGTAAGAGAAAGAGAGAGCTTTCAATATCTCAGGACGTCACAGGGAGAACTTTATCAAGGATATAATAAATGTTTTCTGGATGGTTATTTCCTTCTGCTCTGAGGATATGCGAAGTACAAAAATCTCGCAACCAGGGTGTCCTACCATGCTACTTAAATTTTTTAAGCATTTTTATACCAATATCTCCCTGCACACTATTATTTTTCTTGGCTTTTTCTATAATTTTCATGAACTTCAGGATAGAAAGTCTGTTTCCACCATTCTAATCCTTTATGGAACCCAATCGAAATTACTCTCGACATACGTTATCAACTACAGCTTTAAGATTATTGAAAACACTTTATACTCTTTTCCCACTGACACAACCGCTATTTTGACAATGGCGTGAACGGCTCTAAAACGTTCGTTGTAGAAAAATGAACTGTTAGCATAATTGTATCCCACACTGCAAAAAATAGCTGTGTTAATTCAACACAATGCGGTGTCCCAGCTTGACTATCACTTTTGTGTGTTAAATCAACACAACACACGGTGTTGATTTCGATACTGTGAAAAAAAAAGTTACGGCTACAGTGAGATTTGAACATGGGTTGCTCAGTTAGAAGTCGAGCGTCTTACCGACGTGGCTAAATCGTCAGACATAATAGGAACTACATGCAAACGATAATTACTATACAACATTTGAATTAAACAACTACACTATAGATTTAAACAGTGTAGAGGATCAAATATATGTTGATGAACCCCCAAAACAAACTATGTTACTTGCACGACTTATCCCATTGTTTAATCACTTCCTATTTTTGAACTGAGAACCAGAATTCCCATTCATTGAGAATATTCTATTTCTATGAAAGCAAGCAAGATGGCGACAGCCAAACACTTGAGCAGTATTACTGCTTTCTTATCTTAACAACATGTCAAATGCTGCGCTTGCTTTCATAGAAATGGAACATATTATCAATATATGGGATTGTGATCCCTAATTGACCAATGGAAAAGTGATTAAATCATGGCATAAGTCGTGAGAGTAACTTTGTTTGTGTTTGGGGTTCAGCAACATTTTTTTATCCTCTAAATTGTTTCCATCTAGTATTCTTTTCGTCTGACGATTTAACAAAGTCGGTAAGACGCTCGACTTCTAACTGAGAAACCCATGTTCAAATCTAGCTGCAGCGTATTTTTTTTTCTCCCAGTACCGAATTCAACACCGTGTGTTGTGTTGATTTAACACACAAAAGTGATAGTCATGCTGGGACACCGCATTGTGTTGAATTAACACAGCTATTTTTTTTACTGTGCATGTGCCCCGTCGAGTTAATTGATATGTCACTTCGAATTCATCCTTCATAGATCAGCAATTGCCGTATGATTGCCCTTTCTACACTTTACTAACAATAAGAGAAGGCGTAGCGGACGAATTTGGATTTTATTGTCCCACGTAATGTTCTAAAACATTGTTTACCATTTGTTTAAAGTGTAAGAAATCTTGATAAAGAAAACTTGACAGGCTGTCCAAAACTGCAACTTTTAAGAAGTTTTCTGAAGAATTTTTTATAAAAAAGAGCAAAATACTAAGCAAATTTCATATTAGCTTTCTTTTATGTAAAAAAAAAGTTAAAATTAAAGAAATATGTAGTATTATACGAAATGTGTAAAAATATGTAAAATAAGACATGACTACTCCTTTCTTGTACCGTATGATAAATAGTGGACATTTAAAGTTTCCGTATGGATAATGGAATAGAATTTCTAAATAAAGGAATAGAATTTGTAGTTACTTAAGAATCCGGTCTCCAATTATAAGTCATCCCGACGGACCAAGAAACTGCAGACTCGGGAATAATATCAATGCCGTGTGCTTTTTAGAAAGGTATCGCGAACACCATCGTTCGCACGCGGTGCGGAGGAAATTGCAGCACTTCCAAACACGTGTTCCCATTATCTTGCATGACAATATCCGCTGTCGCAACGCTGTTCGTGTGAGGGACTTGTTACCACAGTAGAGGTGGGAGGTACTCCAAAATCCTCCATATTAATCAAATATAAGATCCTGCAATAGCCATCTATTCCCCAAACTAAAGCAACCACTAAAAGGAAAGCGTTCCCATACAAGAGACGCCATTCTTCGAGCAGTAAACATCTTCCAGAAGTATGGCAGAAGATGATGTTAATTATAACAAGGTATTACTTTGAAGAAATGTAAAGATATGACGTTTCTAGAATAAATGGCGTGTTATTTATGGATATGTTGCCCTTTCTTTCTTTGCGGCCCTTATGTAATTCACAAAATCCAGTGGAGGCTCGTGAGACAAATAATAGGTGAAGTTCTATCAACACATTTCTACTATCCTTGTTTGTTAACATTTATTCTGGGATTTCTGGGCTTAGACAGGGTACTGATAATGCCACTATCCGATCTTGGATACTTTTTAATGCCTATTTAGTTAATGTATACCAAAATAATAAGTGAAGCTGAACTTCATTAACTTCACCTGATGAGCTGCCACTGACAAAATCTGTATGTGTGTCTGTCTGCCCACTATACAAATCCACTCGACTAGATTAGAGGGTATCCCGGACTCAGCCTGTACTTATAGAATTATAATTATTCAACGGATCCCACTAGAAAGAGAGAAAGGAACGCATTCAAATACATACATCTATATTTTGAACTCTTACTTTTTCAATACCCCCATTTTTTTAATAATGTAGTAGCATTTATTAAACCTGCTGCTTAACTTTTTGTTGTTCTCAAGTTCCAAGTGTAATGTTTGAACACCCTGTATTGCGTGGATCTACTTACATTGTTGATGGATGACAATATCCAATCAAGTATATTATTGTAATTTACATTCAAGTTTCGTGCCAGACATATGTTGGTTCATTTTTACGAAAATGGTAGGTGACTTACAAGTTTTTTAAAAAGTAATTCCTGTAGTTTTTGGCAAGCGCCCAATAAGAACGAACTTCTAGCCAGGAAATGGCCTACACACTGCTTTCAAACAACGTTGAATTGGATCCTCTGGCTTCAAGCGAATATAAAGTACGTTATTCAACATCTTCATGTTTCTTATATTAGCTTAAAGAGAACTGTACTATCGGTGTCTGTTATGTAGATGTACGCAAAGCAAAGCCAACTATAAAGAAAGGTTTATAGCTATGCAACTTGTTTGCTATTTCCAATAGTAAATTGTGATGTTTAATTACTTAAAATTTCAGATGCATTTACAGTTTCACTGTAAACAACAATACACTTACTTAACCAATGTTCATCAATGAGTGAAGGCGAAAAAAAAAGTTTTACGAATAAACCACGTTTCTGCATTATATCGACCCCCTGCCAAAATGGAATAAGTGACAATTTGAACGAAGTGAGATTTTGATGTTAGCATAATCATTGGTGTTCCTGCGTCAACTCCCAAAAGTTATTTCCTTCATTCACCATTGTTAGAGCACTTTTGTCGTCGATAACCTTTTGGCAGTTTATGTAGGATACAACAGTAACATCTAAATTTCCTTCAGATTGTCCTTTAGCCCCTTTTGTCACAGAACCCTCGATATTAATGCCTTCTTCAGACTTATTCTGCTATCTGCTCACGTCGTAGGGTAGTAATTTCTTTTGTCTTTTTCAGACCTTCTAATTTCTCTCCCAGATATCTGTGAGGCAATGTCTGACGATGACACTAATATAGTTGCGGAAACGTTACGCAAACTTTTTTCAAGTTTACATTTAAACGCTTCTTGTACATGTTTTGTGCAAAATATATCCTCATAAACTCTCAATTTTAACATTCAACTGTTTTAATATATATATATCGAGGAAAGTGACGAATTCAGTTTTTTTTTTATTTTGTTTGTTTACAACAATAGTCTATGAACAAGACGGACTGGGTTCTTTCTACTCCCGCTCTCGTCGACATTTTTACTTCTATCTGGAGTAGGCTGTGAATTGAACTGAATTTGTTTATACT
This sequence comes from Lepisma saccharinum, assembly GCA_022664845.1. Taxonomy (NCBI): domain Eukaryota; kingdom Metazoa; phylum Arthropoda; class Insecta; order Zygentoma; family Lepismatidae; genus Lepisma; species Lepisma saccharinum. Next base: position 32,321 of record JAGDQP010012056.1, read on the forward strand.
CTTTAGGCGTCTATATCTCAGGTCGGGATGGTGTAGGGAGAAATATGTGGGAAGGAGTCCGTCAGGGCCCAAGTTGAATGTACCATCCCGGCATTTGTCTGGTGTGACAGAAAAATTATCTGGAAAATCCTTTTTCAGAATGGTCTTCCCCTGGTATCGAGCACAGGACGTACCGAGAGCTCTATTAACTCAGCTATCGCGCTCGGTAATATTTTTTTCGTGTTCAGTAGTAATTGTTCCAAATATTAAATTGAAGTAAACCATATGTTTTTTTTTAAATCAGTCAAATGCATTACTCTAAACGTGTAGTAGGGAACTAGCTTCGTCCTTCTAGACGTGTTAAAATGTATTCCACAGAAAAGGAGGGGTGTACGTTAATGTTGTTGCTCCCCAACAACAATACTTAATCCCATAATTATTCAATATTAAATTTACATTAATAATCTAACATATAAGAACATTGAGAACATTTTGTTATGTTTGTTCATCCTCTGTTTTTGTTATTTAAAAATATAATTCGAAAACTAACAATTTCAAACTTCTTCGTGCATTAGAAATTACGAGTTAGCAAAACTAGGCTTGGCACACGTCCTCTTTTATTAATATAATTATTGTAGTGTGTTATGTTTTCATATTGAGATTGTTATAACAAGTCTGTAAAATTTAATTTGACCACAAAGTAGGCTATATTCATGTAGATTCCATGTAGATCAACAATATACATGTAGATTTCAGATCTGACTTATTATAGAAAATTAGATGTAATACAATGCATTTGTAAATTGTAAATACATATTCAAAATGAAACTGTTTTGTTTTACTTATATTTACTGCTTCTGTACTTGGTGGAAAGCTGCTTTCTATTCTTTCTTAAATTAATTCTTTTTAAATATTTCTAAAGTTTTAAAATAGACGTTACATATTACTGCTGTATGAATTTTCAATTGGCACTGCTGTTCCTTTTTCTTTTTCATATTAAAGCAGTAACCAGTTCACTGTTGGCAATACAATGTTTCCTGTCTTAAATGTAGTCATATTACGATCTTCAAAGCTCTGCTCATAAAAACAACTTTTCTTATGTATCTATAACTCTAAGATGTTTTATTTGCATTTCAAATAATGATAAACTTTAAAAACATTTGTGAGTCGTTTAAAAACTTTCATGTCAAGGTTTTTTTAACACAACGTAATTTCTATGTGTCTTGGTTTCCTCAAGTTACAAAATGGTAACTCTAAGTAGGACCAGTATGCGTATTATCAGTGCTAGATGAAGTTATTTGGGAGGCCTGAGCTATTGACTCCCTCCCTGTGCTGAAGGCTCTGTTAGTGTCCCGGGACCTATAGTCTTAAAAGTAACTTATTTGTCTTTGGCGAGGGCTCTCATCGAGTTGCGAACTGGGCTGCAGCCCCTTGAGATCCCCCTTTAATCCAGCTCTGCTTACTATTATGCAATATCATCTCTTATGGCACTTCGTTTCCAATTTAAAATCGGCGTATTACATTTTTATTTCTTCGTGAAAAAGACACATAAAGAAATGGCTGCAAGATTACAACTATGTCTCACTGAGGAACCGAAAGTACATTTTCCAGTTTTTGAAGTCTCGGACCGCCAGGGGAGTTGCAATCGAATTGTTATAAATATTTACAGCCTGCATTCCATGCACTGTTAATGTCTCAAACACTAACATGCATTTCATGCACGCTTAAATAAACATGACGTGTAGACGCCGTGTTTCTTGTTGCTCTCCTCTTTATATACATATTTTTTTTTTCATTACACGAAGTTAGTCATGCATACTGCGGGACTGGTATTTATATTTCCATAAAATTTATACAACTTGTTAAGGCTTTTAACCTTTGTTAAATAAATTCAACTTATTGCTTTAGTAAACATATATTTTATATACAAATGTGTTGTCCATGTCTGCAAGGAAGAAAGTATTGTCCATACACTCATTGTGTCATATCAGAGACCACGTTACTGTGTAGGCCTATAAACACTAGTAATATATAGGGTGTTGCAAAATAACGCCGGCAAAAACACCATTCGAGATTCCTGATATGAAAATAAGCAAAAAGTATAGTCCCTTCGAGGGTGCATAAATACTTCGTTTCGGCGCTATGAGGCTACCGAAAGTGTCCGAAAGTGAACTTTAGACCTTGATGTTTTCAATACCATTTACAATAGAACTGAGACGGCATAGTGCTTTCAGAGACTTGACACCTGCTCAGGGGCGAACTAGTAACTAAAGGGCCCACCCGGGAAATTAAAAGGGCTCACCCACTGGTAAGCAAAGGGCACTCGTGGTATAGGGCCTTGTCGTCCCTGGGCCCCAAGAACACATTCAAAAACCTTCATGGTAGTGGGTCCCAAAAAAGAACTTGCAAGGGCCCTTAGGATACTGATCAGGTCACAAAATAGGAAGTACTAAATAAATATAATGCCTTAAAAATATGAATGCTTTAAATCAATGTGCACTTACCAATTACCATTAAACTTTGCATGGCTCCTTCCAGTAGCGTAGATAGTCATTGGCAGTTATGCAACACAAAACAACAACATTTAAAAAATATTTTTTCGGGGCTTACTTTAGACTAGCACAATTATGCGGGGAAAATATTAGATACATGAATAGATTATAGCCTTGTAGTTTGCTTAGTTCACTTATAATTTTAATACAAATTTAGCCACATTTCAAATTTCAGGTTGGATTTTGTCAAGAACGAACAGTTTCTCGATTAATGTTTACTCAGGTTTATGAGCTCACTTTGATGACAGATTTCTCTTCTAGAACTGCCAGTTCGTTCAGTCACATTTAATTTCTCTGAGATATATTTATTCGCTTCAGAGTATAAAATGTCATCTCTGTCATAAATGTAAGTGCGGGTTGTAGTACAAAATCTGAGCACTTTCAAAAAGTTTGGAAATCTGATATGCTTCCAGTGTAGTTAGAATAGAACATTTCACTTTTATTAGTTTCGCTTTCGAAAGACTCAATTAGTGTAGAACAGTGGTCCCCGAACCTTCCAGTCCGAGGACCCCTTGAAAAAAAATAAAATTTCAAGGACCTCCTCTGAGTTTTGAAGAAGCAAACAGGAAATATGTTGCAAACTCGGCATAATTATAATATCAAATAACATCAAACACAGTTTAATGTTAACGATGAAACTGCTTTTGAACAATTAGCTCTGTAATGGTGGGTTTAATGTCTGATAATTTCAATACTAGTTCACTCTATTCTTAACTTTGATTTTAAATACATGAAGTGGGAGTAGTAGGAAACACAGCTAAGTATTTCAGAGGTTTTCTTGAGAATTCAGGATAGTCAAGTCAATCACATATAACTAAATGTCAGCTAGTTATAATTGTGAAAACTGTAATTTTAATGAACTGTCAGTTGAAAGTCTGCCAAAGAATCTTCTTGTGGCGTAAGAGAAAAGTTGGTTGATAGCCCAGCATGAAATGGATTTCTTATCCACATGTCACTTTCATGTCTCACCGGGAAATACTCCCTCAGCTGCAGGTATAGTTACTCCAAATGTGACTTAATAACATTGACGATCTCAAATGCAACATTGTCTCCCGACATCTGGACGAAATCTGCCATGGAAGGGAATTGGTCGAGATTCCAGTCTAATCTCTGAATCCAAAGCTTGTTTTTTTAAATCACACCATCGGTTTTATCTAGAACCTGGAAAATAGTGATACTAGGATCCTGCAGACTTAAACTGAGTGGACTGACTGGTGAGATGTCTGAAGATATCAGCAAGGTTTGATAGCAAAATCAGTTAGTCATAGAACCTGTCTTTAGGGCGAAGTTGAAATCAAACAGAAACAGCTTGTGACTTCACACCTTAGTTCAACTAATCGATCAATGCCTTTCCTTAGGTAAGCCATCTTACTTCGTAGTGCATTAACCATTACTTGTGGCCAATCCCCCATTTCTTCTCAGATTGTACCAAATAACCGAGAATTCGAAAGGAGATTTAATAAAATTCAGAACCCGAACTAGGTCGTCAAAGCAATTCTTGAGTCATGGTAGCATTTTTCTGCTAATGTCTCCCTGTGGATACAGTAATGAACCCACACTGCAAATGGTGCTACAGTTTTTATCATAGTAAACAGTTTACTTTCCACTCGACATGTCGATCTTGCTCCTTCACTGCTAACACCCGTACATCTATTACAACAATACGATTGTCAACCATGAACTTGTTCACAATCTGAAACAATTCTACTGATGTAGTATGTGATGGTAGATGTGAACGAAAAGAAAATCATCATGCAATTTATTTTTGTAATTAAAACAGATGAAATCAATTAAATTTGCATTATTCTCATTGTCAATGTTTTCATCTAACTGGATAGCAGAAGATGTACAGTTTTTAATTAATTCTGTTTATCAATGTCTTCGTAACATTTTCGGTCATTTCATTTATTCTTCTTCTTACGGTATTATTTGATTATGAAAATGAACTCAAAGACTTACTAGCTTTCTCGGGACTTTGTTTGAGATGCAGACATGGCGCAAACGAATTATTGTTACCTACTGGAAAGTAGTCCCACTCATGCTTATTTTGACCCACTTTTACTTCACAGAATTTCTGCGAATCCCCTACTTCCTTTGAAGGATCCCTCCTTGCACATCAATTGCACAGTTTTGGAATATGCATTTTTGGGTAGGTGTGAAGTCTTTTAGGACACCATACGCTTAATCGTAAATTACTTAACGTAGGAGTTCATTACATTACCAAGATCAGCGATCCGCCACTGAAAGCGTTCTATGTATTCATAACATTAAAGCAATAAGAGACAGAAAGAAAAAAAAGCTATATTTGCTTGTCGTACATCTTATCTAATACCCATTTTCTTCGTAAACACATGTGTGTCAAGAATTGTCCGTCATGCTTTCTCTGTAAACACTCCAAAAGCAAAATACCTTCTTCTTTATGGCTTCAATTGTACTTCCGCTGATTGTTTATGAATCTGTAATTCTACATATCTCTGTATACTACTATTACTACTACTGGATATAGGTGTACATTCTCTTTAAATGACTGCTATTGCCTTCTTGAGTCCCCCCCCCCATCTCTCCCTCGTCAATGGTTTCTCCAATTCCTTTCCTATCCTTTTGTTCCCCGCCTTATGTCGTCAGATAGTCAATCAGAATGAGAGCTGTTCACTCGCATGATAACACGTTCTTTAAACAAGTTGGCAAATCATGTGTGGCGGTGGTTGATCGTCTCTGGTCGTCTTCGTCTCTTGTAGTGTCCAGTGAGTGAGTGAGGTGGTGGCTATCGCAAGTGTTTCTTAGATTGCTCTGAACGGGTGAAGTGTGGTAGATTCGAAAGCTATATTGATTTTCCTTCCATGTTTTGAAAAAAAGAAAAGAAAAAAAGTTGTTTAATTTGTCTACGAAGCAGTGAGTTTCCGATTGGGAAATTTGGAATTGATATTCCAGTTTTAGTGTTAAAAATAATTGCTGTTCTTTGATTTGCTTGCTTCTGAATCAAAGCCCTCATGCCCCATCAACAGTCGAGAAGTCCTGCAAACGCTGTTGCTGCCTTTCTAAAGCCGAAAATGGCGCCTCAGAGGTAAGCAATAAGCTATGTGAAATTTTAATTTTTGACTTTTTTTTTCTTTTAGCAAAAACTTGCGGTGCCTATCGAATTAGAAATCTGTTTAAGCCTTGTTTAAGTGCAGAGCAAGGTGCGACATCGCTAAGAAATGGTGCGGGGAAACTTATATATACAGTAGAGAGAGAGAGAGAGAGTGTTGGAAGAATAGGAAAGCTAAACATATTAAATGTACCACCATGTAGGGGACCTGGAAACAAGAAAAAACTTATTCTCAAGAATTTTCGCAGGTAGAGGTGTGTTGTGCAAACTCCATTGAATTAATTGTATTGGATATAACTTCAATTGTGAATTGTTGAACCGATTTATGGTCTATATATATTATTTTATCATGTTAAACCCCTCTCCCCCTCCCTTCCATCGGAAAGATTTTAGGGAACTTGTCCACAAAATGTGTCTATAAAATTGTATCTGGATTTGTCCATAAAAATGTGTATTCCGTGTGCAAAGAAAGAAACTTAGCATTGGGTATTTATGAACCGTTCTTGAAATTGAATTGAATTGACTTTTTTTTAAAGGCCTTTAGGAATCTTCGCCTCGGACCGAACACTCCTTGGGTTTTCAGACTAAAGTAATAGTAGTTTGTAGATTTTTAATAAATGCACTCTATCGGAACAGAACAAAGTAATAGTTCCTAAAATGGCTCAAATAGAACATTATCAAAGGAAATGTGTTCTCCATTATGATGGGCACAAAATGTAATAGATAAATTCAGTGGTTCTAATTAGTTTGTACTGATTTAGGTTCTTTTAAAACAAAATTGGCCTAAGCTAAATATTCCTTCTAAAGGCCGTAAGTAAATAAATTCAAAATTAAACCACAATATTAGTTAACAATACTTATACTCGTATTTCATGCGAGGTGTTTGGTTTCCAATTAGAAGTATTCGATTTTCAGTGTTGAATCGGCATTGTGAGCATGGTGCTTAATTCTACAGTTATTTTCTCACCAAATAATTTATCAAAATTATAAATAATCACTCATACCAAAGTTGACTGAAATTTTGAATGTTTTGTCTATACAAGAACATACCAATCTATATGTTTCCTTTAACGATTCGTTTAATTCTGTAGTTTTTCTAAAATTACAGCTAGGTGTTTTATGTTGATAGAAAACAATGGATCGACGTTACCATCTCGGGGCCATTATTGAGTTAAAATCTTCAATTTCACACTAATTTTGTTAAGGTTAATCTAAAGCAACGATCTCCAACAAAAGATGGCAGCCTTATCTCCGTATATGTCTAGTGTATTTTTATCGTTGCACGAAATTTCAATGCTGCTTCTATAAATTCAAGCCTAGAGAGTTCAAACTTCCAGGGAAGAAAGTTCATAACCAATTCAAGAGTTCGATCAATGTCGATTTTTAATTTTCTTTCTTGTTCATTGCTGAAAGAGCTTCATTGCTATAGGTTTTCATATTCACAAGGACAATCAAGCGATTTCAACATTGAAGAAAAGCGAAAATAAAAATCGGCATTGATCGAACTCTTGAATTGGTTATGAACTTTTTTCCCTGGAAGTTTGAACTCTCTAGGCTTGAATTTGTAGGAGCAGCATTGAAATTCCGTGGAACGATACAAATATATTAGATATATACGAATATAGTGCTGCCATCTTTTGTTGGAGATCGTTGCTTTATATTCTCCTTAAACATTGCATGAACATTTTTGATAAATACATCTCTGGTAGAATATCATCAACAGTATTTTCAATATATTTATTTATTCAATTTATATACAGTTGAGCAACGTACAGAGCCTTGTAACTTCATAGCAAGTTTAAGGTGTGCCATCCGTCGGAGAGCACTCTTCTGGGGAAAGTGGGGGGAAGACTCGCTGTCTTAGTCTATGTACAAGTCTAACATTCGCCTTGTGAACACACAAAATCTTAGAAAAAGAACTTCAGTCAGGAATGGTCGTCAGGATGACTCAAACCGACCTTTTTCACCAGTGCAGCTATTTTCGCTACTAGACTAGGAGAACTGGCTATACCGGCATAGTTGATTTTTGGAACCTACTCACATGGTTTTACCAGGGCGTGTAAACACTAGCCTATCATAATTTACACTTTTTAAAAAAACTTGAGCTGGATCGCAGGACATAAGAATGGAGTTTATTAGAAATAGCATAAAATTTTGTTTGAAGCACGATAAATAAAATTAGTGGGCATCATTCTGCAGAAAATATTCTTCTCCGCGACATCTTATGGACGACTGAGTATTCTTATTCAACATCCAAAAATGAACATATAATAAGTAATAACCTATCTTGATGTGATGTACAGTACATTCTGAAAGCATATAAAGGCACATCGGTGGAGATAAAAGCATATGGTTGACATGAAGCCACATCGGTTGAGTCTTACATATAGCAAGAGAATGTTTCATCAGATTAGGTTAGGTTAATCCAGGAAAAAAAGAAGAATGGCTTATTTTAGCATTTGTTTCAACAACTTGTTTCCCATAAAAGTATTGCAAATAAATGTAATTGTAAATTGTAATCAATAGTAAAATCATTGCTGCTATCATTGATTTGAAATTGTTGTTGTATAGCTGAATCTCCGTAGCTTCCTTTCATTCTTCCTATCAGTCGTTCAATTGTTCCCAGATGGCACAGCACCAAAATAACATCATTGAGTGAACATCAACCTTGAATTAAACATTGTTAAGGATAAATTCAGACCAAAGTTAGCTCCATCCACTGACTCAGTTCTCCTTCTGTTGCTGAGCCAGCCGATTAAGAAAAGGGAAGAAACATGTCTCCAGTGTTATTAAAGATGATGGTAAATTCCATACGCATAAATAAGTGATTTCGTTTGTCGCCTTCTGATTAAGGAATCCTGAGTTCATTCAATTCCCGATAAGGATATATTGAACGCTGTTCTTTTGGAATCCATTAAGGAAGATCCCATCCGTGCAATATCATCTGTCTCCGATGGAAGGCAATGGCAAACCACCATGGTTTCACCTTATCCAGGGAGGTCATAAACTATTCTTTCGACAGAATGCCAATAATCCTTTGGTAGACTCTTCACCCCAAATTTAAATCTATTCCTTCCATTCTTTTGCTTGTCTTAGTCTTACGAGGTGGAGTGCGATGTTTCCTCTTCCTGGTTTTTCTTCAATTGCAGCCGTGTCTTCTCTCATCTCGCCTACAACTAATTTGCATACCTTTAAAAGGCAAGTAAGAAAATTTTCCATAAATTATGTGAATATCGACAGAAAGTCTGTTGATAAAGCAACTTATACAACACTTTCTTTACGAGTAGAAGTAGCGTGGAAATCGGAAAAATGAAAACGTTAGTTTCAAAGCAAATCTCCTGAAGTGCAGAACACCTCTTGAGAAACAATGTAAAAAAAAAAACCACTAATATATATCACTCGAGAAAATTGTACACTCGGGCTCATAGAAAAATTGTTTATGGAAAATCTTTCTTAAATCGAAATTTGCACGATCAGGCAATACCGAAATACGTTGCAAGCACTACATATTTAACTATTAACTCAATATCTATATTTAATATAGGCTCGTTGTTGCTATATTGTAAAACTTGTCAAATTGTACCATTTTTATGAATCTGAGGGTACATTTCTAAATCCCTGAGTCTGTAAAAAAGAACCAGATAAACACTCTCATAATATAAAATAAACATACTGAAATGTGACTTTTATTTTAGAAAGAATAGACATTAGGAAAGGTCTTGCGCCTAGGAAAGAATGTTTATTGTACTTCACATTAAAACACACTTGCATATGACCATTTACTTTTCAGCCTTTCCTACAAGTGGTTTACTATGTACCACAGCACCTACACATAATATTAAGTCACTATACTTGAATAATTCCCAACCTGCGATGCACGTATCTCCAGCGATACGAACCAGGATATTTAACGCTACGCAAGACAAATTGAATAATGACTGGAAACGCCAAATACGTCAAGAAAAGACAAGCCAAAAGTTGTAAAATGAATTGAATGTTATGGCCACCACCGGCGGGCAATGGTTATGGCAGTAGTGATGGAGGGGTCTTATTTATCCTCGATAAATTCCCCATTTCCCTCTCTTTATTATATTGGCGAATGGTGGTTGTCCCTCCGTAAGTAATGTTGGAAACACGCCACTGTATCACGTGTTCGGCGGCGCTCCCCTCACATGCTCATCTTTCACTCTCCTTCTCTTCGTAAACATTCGAGTGTTGTCGCTGCTAAGGCACAAAAACTGTCTGTTAAAAGGAACGCCAAATACAAAATGAGCTGTAAAGGGGAACGCCAAGGTACGAAATGAGCTGCCAAAGGGAACGCCGAGGTACGGTATGTGCTACCAAGAGGAACGAGAAGCTACAAAATAGGCTGCCAAAGGGAATACCAAGTACAATGGGCTGACAAGGGGAACGCCAAGGTACGAAATGAGCTGTCAAGAGCTACGTCAATGTAGGAAATGGGCCGCCAAGGGCTACGCCATGTTACGAAATAGGCTGTCAAAGGGAACAACAAGGCATGAAATGAGCTGGCAAGGGCTACGCCAGTGTGTAAAATGAGCTGCTAAGAGGAACACCAAGGTACGGAAGCAGCTCCCAAGGGAACGCCAAGGTACAATATGTGCTGGCTGTTAAGGGCAACGCCAAGTACGAAATCAGCTGCCGAGGAGAACGCTAAGGTATAGAATGGGTTGTCAAGGGGAATGCTAAGATATAGAATGAGCGACCAAGGGGAATGCTGAGGTGTGGAATAGGTTGCCAAGGGGAATGCTAAGGTATAGAAGGTTGGGAATGAGCGACCAAGGGGAATGGAAGTGGCAGAAGGTTGGGAACTACTGGTATAACAGCTACAAGGATTGTGACATGTACATTGTTTCTCAAAACTTCATAGAGTAAGTAAAAGCTGAAAAAGGCTAACTTTGAAACTTGTGTTTCCATTTTGCCAATTTTAAAGATATTTCTACTCGTAAAGTAAAAGATGTGTAAGTAGAATTCTCCCCAAGATTCAGATATTCCTTTTGTGAGATTGTTTCCACTTGCCGCTTAGACGTTTGCAAATTAGATGTTGATGAGATGGGAATTCCTATTTGACCGAAAATTGCGTCAAATTATCTCATCCTCAATCAGTTATAATTTATATATAGTAGATAATTATTTAGCAGCACCTCTCTGTAGGCAAGATAGAAGTAAGCAAAGTGAAAATAATCAGCGCCAAAAATGCTTTCTCTTTGGTAAAATTTATTTTGCGAGTTACTTCGGAATGGATAAACCCCGTGTGAGAATTAAGACATTTTTACAGGGGGGCACAGTGGTCCAGACACCCTCCAAAAAGGCCGGTTAAGATGAAAATTGAAGCTATATGTAAACAAGAGAAGTGAAGTGCTTTGTGCAATAATCTGCATATAATGCTTCAAATGTCATCCTGGATGGGGAATGGCCATCTTAAACAATAATAATTTGTTACAATTTTTTTACGAAAAAAAGGGTGATAACCTCAACCACAACTATAATTTACCGAAACGTTATACTCTCGGTCATAATGTAGTGTATAGATCGTGTCCTCTTCTGTGCGTCTAAGGTCTTTAAATCATATGTTATTTTCCTATTTCCTTGTTAACTGGTAGTCTCTTTTTGCTTTCAGATTAGTTGTACATTATAGGAACAAGAAGTAGTAACAACAACTTAAAATTGGTGTTATTTGTTACACTACACTGTGACCAGTCTGCTCATATCTTGACTTTTGTACTATTTTTATGAGGAGACCATAACAGTTATTTTCCGTTTTTATAAAATCGGGCAAATTGGAGCAAGCTTTGTTAGCAATTCCTAGAAGAGGAATAATTAAACTAGTTAGAGTGAGGAGCCAACGTGGCATAATGAGGCAGTCTCAAGAAAATCCTCTGAAAACAGAAAAACGCACATAAAACTTTGTGCTGCATCCTTGCACTAACTCATCTGTAACACAGGAAACCCACTTGCAACGACAAATCGTAGTACATGAACAAGTATAATTTATAGACATACGAAAAAGCAACTTCTACATTCCTGGATACAGGCTGAAACTTTAGCAGAAAGGTCGGAACTTTGTTGTCGTTACTTTAGAAAATGTAGATAATTGTCATCTGTGATCAACCTCTCATTTCTCAGACCACTCTCCGCCTAAGGAGTGAAAATTTCTTTCAAACACGAGTACTCCCGAGTACCCCAACCTAAGGACTTCAGGTGAGGTTCGCTCGTTCACCTTTCAAACAAGATTGTATTTTGAGGTTTTGGCCAGCTTTTGCGGGTCTCTGGACCGCTGTGGGGGTGAAATTTTGTTGATAAGAAAATAACTAGATGAATAATTTATTATACATTACAGATGTATCCACATACATATTCACAGGGGAGGAGTTCTTATCAACAACATTTCACCCCTCATCCTCCCGTTAATTCGCACACTGGATAAACCTACTTGTGTACTTTTTTAGTTAGTTAGAACGTGATTCTCTGTATAGAAAATGGCGTTCAAGTCGGTCCATTCGTTCCAAATTACACACAAAACAAATTTTACCAACAGGTAAAAAAAAAAGGAAAGTTTCGATTTACAAGGTCTGGGTTAAACAATTCCCTGACCAATTTCGTTTTGTTTTCTTTATTGCGTCCAATATTTCTTTTTCCCCGTGTGTGTTCAACTTCATAAAGATGACTCTGATGATCCCTTATCTCGCCCTCACATACCCTAACCACATGAGGGTGAAGGCGACATTAAAACTTGGTACTGAGGACGGTGAGTTCGAAGTTGAAACGTGAGAATGAATGAAGGCGAAACCAAAGTTGAAAAGTTGTAGTGAGTGCAAAGCGGTGTGAGTGACGGAATTCTGGGGTTTGGGGTTGAAACGTCAGGCTGATTGTTGGCAAGGGTGAGGTTGAAACTTGAGCAAAGATTTTTTTCAGATCTCCCTACATCACCTTACACCTTTCAGATATAAAGATAATCTATACTCTTACAGTCCCAGCTTTTAGACTTTCCACTTACACACTCATCGTTCCCTCCACTCCCGCAAGTTTGAAAAGAAATCCTTGAACGTGAAGATAAGTGTGTAAATGAGGTTTGAAGATATTGAACACGCATGCTTCTTATTAGTATCTGCCGCACTTCCTCATTTATAACTTATAGACGCAACTGATATTTCCTTCAATTCGCATTTCAAATGCTTCAAATCTCCTTGCAACACAACACAGAAAATACTCTATTTATCATCAAACTTTTACAAAAATATTTGTTCGAAGCACCACAGAAAATATGTTGTTCTTTGCTTCTAAATATCTATTTTACCATTGCTTATTCTCGTCTTGATTTCCTTTTCATACCTTTTATTCTCATAAAGAGCCAGTTCAGTTACTAGAGAGTTGGCTTCGTATTCGGGAGGTCCTGAATTCGATTCTAGCGAACGGATATCCTGCGTAAGGTTTTGCCTCTATCACACCAGTCTAATGTCAGGATGGTTTCATGCTACCTTCGAAATTACGCTCCGGCCGCCTTACTTCCCACACCCTCTCCCACCGCTATCCCGACGTTAGCCATAGTTACCTGAAGGCCATAAATGAAATTCAGATTCAAAACAAAGAAGGAAAATGCAACACCGGTAAAAATTGAATATATAAAACTTTTATAAATGGTTTATCAGAAAATCGGAAAATATTTTCTCGAATCCCGTTTTTCATAATTGTGCAACGTATCTGTAGAGAGAATTTCTTTTATACCATTGGGGACGTGTGTAAGGCTTTTAACAGCGGCTTTTAGCTCGTAAAGTTTCTTTATGAAGCGACTTCGATTAAAATCAAACTAGTTAGAGGGAACTCTACGTGAGCTTTTTGTAATGCTTACATTTTGGTCCCTTTAAGGCAATGAATTAGCAGTTGTAATCTTGTCCTATCTCAACACATTTTGTATTTGTCATCAGGGTCATAGGCAGGAAGGAGCTAAAGGACCAGGCCTTTCTCAAAAAATTCTTGGACCCTTCTAAAAAATAATTTTATATTTGTAAATTGGAGGTAAAAATGACGCGTGAAGCCTTACAGTTTGTGGCTGGCGATTTGCCTGTTTGTCATCTGTCTTTCTTTAATGCTGATTTTAAGAAAATAGTTATAAATGAATTTAATAGCCTTGAGGTATCTTAGGCTCAGGCCGCTCTCTTTGAAATCAGCGTACTGAGCATGTTTCTGGGTCCAGATCTGACCATACTTATTATATAGAGTTTTATTGTTGACACATTTTATAAGCTGAACAAGCAGCTCCAGACGTAACTCAGTTTGACTTAATATTCGGTAAGTCGTGGGTTCACGCAAGCGACCGCCTACCCTGACAGCTTTCCCTGGTTTTATTTCGGCCCCACCGTGAAAATTCTGGTATTGTAACTTGAATAAAGCCAGGGGCTGTTCCTTTCCAAATCCTTTCCTATGTTGTTGTTGTTGTTTTGTCTCTAATGTTAAATGGTCTCTGAGCTGTTTTGGGAGTTTGTAGAATAAATAAATAAAATAGATAAAAATGTCATCCGTTGGCGAGTACTTTGGAAAATGTTCGGTATGATGTAGGTAGAATTCAGCGACCTAGTAGAAGAACCATTCCTACATTCGTTCTGTGAAACAGGAAAATCTTGGGATATCTCAATTACAATTCGAACTAACTTCGTATCCACTATACTAGAGAGGTTAACGTCAAAAGTGCTGGTCACTTTTTTTTAAACTGAAGCCTCACGTTTACGGCAACAGCTGGAGATTATTGCGTCATAAACATACCCACTACATCAGAAGAGCGCAAAATTTCACTCTTTGTTCGATGAGAAAGTGTTTTCATAAAGTACTGAATTTCAATCAAAAATAATTGTGTTTAAACGAAACACTCTATTTCGATAGAAAATGTTATCTTTTGTGATGGAATTTCGATGCTTTACGGATGTCTTTAATTATTCAAATTTGAAAGAGCGATTTCTTATCTTTTAGTGTGGTTCACAATGCATTATGGATATTAGTTAAGTTATATCCATCTGCCATTTTTTCACCGCTAAGGTTATATTGCTACCAAGGAAGAAGCGCTACCTATCCTGATAATCATGGATTTCGCCAGGAGTTTCAGTTTGGGGGAATGTAAAGTCAAAATTGGCAAGGTGTAAGGAGAGTTTTGCACGTTTTCTATCGATTTTGAGCGGTTTTTTTTAAAAAAGTTGGGTGCTCTCGAGAATTTGGGTGGTGACCCCCTCCACAGGCAGAATCTGGCAGAATTACTGCTGATAATTCTCTTTTTGTACGATAAAAAGGAATACGTTTTCATGTATCCAACCAGTTAATGTGTTTTGATCAATTAATATTTTGTTGGTCAGTGAGTAGAATCTAAGCGTATTCCAGGGGATTTTAATAATTCATGAGGGACCCCCTGGGGGGCGAGTTAACAAGCTTTGTGATAGTATATATATATATATATATATATATATATATATATATATATATATATATACATATATGTATGTATGTATATCTTGACAGGCACACATTGAATACAAGATTGGATTTTTTTTTTTTTTTTGTTGAACTAACATTGGGTGGATGAAAACTGTATTTAAACGAGATGATTATGGAAAAGAAAATTTGAATACCATTGCATACAAATGCGACATAGCAGAAGGAGGGAGGGAGAAGAAGAATCTATGATGCTGGGAGGTGAAACAAAGCACAGTCTCTTGTTAACATTTGATACAGTCAGACGTACTACAAAAATATCGTCCAGAGTTGGCTGAATCCTGAGGTATGTAGATAGATGTTGTAATAGTATATATCTATATTATGCAGTATGTGCATGTGTGTACTTTAAAGAAACAAAATTGTTGATTTAACAAAAAAAAAAATTTAAAAAAAAATTTTTAAAAAAAAATGTCCTATAAAATATAAAAAGTGCATAGGACGAAATAAGAAAAGCCAGGTTTATGTACTTGGCGAGATCTCATGTTGCGACTATGTTTAAAACGGGACGCAATCGAGATCACATAAATGCTAAAGTGAATTCTGAACCAGAATGTTTCTGTGTATGGCCTTCAGCCATGTAAGGCTCAGGTAGGGATAGGAAAGGGGACAAAATGTGGGAAGGTGTCCGCCAAGGCCTAAGTTGAAAGTGTCATCCCAGCATTTGCTTGATGTGACTGAGGGAAAAACCTGTCAGGATGACCGGCTGTGGGGGTTGAACCCACGACTTGCCGAATGCAATGACTGAGGAAAAAACCTGTTAGAATGACCGGCTGTTGGGGTTGAATCCACGGCCGCTGAAATGCAATGACCAAGGAAAACCTCAATGAGGATGTGGTATTGAACGCACAATTTGCCGAAAACCACATTTACTATGATTAATACAGCGTGCATGTTGATATTATGGTCCTTCATCCACTGTTGTACACGAATATCGACACGATGATCATTGATCCATTGTTCCACATCAATTTCCATGGCAACGTCATCATCACTGTCAAAGTCATCATCCATTACACTAGACTCATCAACACCATTATTTACGTAATCATGGTCCATCATATCCGGTCCAAAGAATTCCACAGCATCTTCAGGTATAAGTTTACTAGGTTCATACTCGAAAAGTTGAACGTAATAATCCCAAGGCATCCGTTTACCTTCTAAAGTTGTAAAAAATCCATAGGACCCCAGATCGATAATATCTTGTGCACTTACACACCTTTCTAACACGATTTTCTCATCGTTCCAGTAGTAATATAGCATATGATGAAATAACAGTTGAGGATCAGTCTCTTCTGGTTGAAATCCCATTAATTTGTAGTAATAAAAATGGGTCCAGCATTGAAGAACGGTTTGAGGATCTTCGTACCCTTGAATGTCTTGACGAATAAGTAACAAATCAATTGGATTTCCCATGATAAAACGCTAACTAACAAAAATTTTCACACGAGTGAAAGAGATCTTGGCATGTCAAGAGCTGAGTCAAACCAAAGATATATACAATAAAGCAAACTTTATCATCAAACATGCTAACGATTCAAATGATCATTTTTTTTTCATATTTGCAGGTCCCATTGCACGCACTGGGGATCTAAAAGTGTTCCCCAACAGTACTGACTTGTTACTCTATTACAGTTTTCTTGTCACTATTTTAAAACATTGGGCCCTATGAAAAGTGTAATAAATATTATATATTTGCAATAACATCAGCCTATAGGAAACATTAAGAATAGATTCCTGTTTTGCGTTTAATTATGTGAGTAAACTTATAACGCGACTTACATAAAAACTCTTCCTATGTACAGACTTCTAATAATAAAAAGAGATAATTAGAGATTGACTTTATATCACAGTTTATACTTTAGTGTTTCCCATTTACTTAAGTACTCACATTTTTAAATTATATCTACGCAGCAAAAAAAAAAAATAGTTGTTGAGATTCAACACTTTCTGGTGTTCCACGACGACCACCACTTTTTTGTGTGTGTGTGTGTAAAATGAACATGGTATTATTTCGGTACGGGAAGCAGGAGAAAAATATAAAAGCCTGAAGTCAGATTTGAACATGGGTTGTTCAATTAGAAGTCCAGCTTACCGACTGGACTAAATTACCAGACATAAGAAACACTCTATTCAAACATTATATAAGATCAGAAATACCTTTCCCAACCCTGCAAAAAAAAAAACAAGCAAATGTACCCCGACGAATTACGCCATAGCTTAACCACTTTTTTATTTGTCAATTTGGAAACAGAAGGTCACACAGATAATATTTATTCCAGACATAGCACAAGAACAAGCTTCGACCCTACGCCTTTCTGAGAGGACGCTATATCACTGACGCACTTTTGCCATAGTTTTTTTTTTTTGTTATCAAAAGATATTGTAACGCTCATGTATAGTTGGATGTTTGGAACGTTTACTGATTGAAAGGAAATAGGAAGAAGACTACATTAATTTTAGGGGTCTTTAGGCAGCCTTGGCCCAAGCTAAATGTATAATGATAGAATGAAAAAGAAAGCAGACGGAAATACGCAAAATCCGTACACATGGTACTTGTTTAACAGAGAATGAACATGACACAAGCTGAGATCAAACCGCTGACTCCCCACGCACCAGAGGAGGACGCTCTATCTTTGAGCCACCCCCGACCCTAGTTTTTATTTAACCAAATATATTGTAATATATTTACAGATTTAGGTTTTGGATATGTATTCATTGAAAACAGATAATATCTTAATTTAATTGTACTATTAGACATCTGAGACTCAGACTTACTATTTACATTGCTACAGGACTATCCCCATTATAAATAAAATTTAATCTTGCGATTTTGTCTTGAATAACATGTAAGACTTACTTACGCTCTTGATTACATTAGAATCTAGTTTTAGCTTTTTGGAACTAAACTTATGAAGTATTTAAACGATTAAAATTAATTTTATATGGAAGAATTTCGAACGTAGAACAAGAAAATGACAAATTACTGTTTTGATTATCCGAATATTATATCTTTTACATAGTTAACTTGTTTTCTATTTCTATAGACTTTCATTCTTTTTATTTGACTATGAAAATCAATGAAGTAATCATATGGAGCCAAGCAACAGTTGCATGCGAATTTGATGTTTAAGCCTCGAAACGATAGGTTACAACACGAGACTATTTTTGAGGTATTTAAAAGATTGATATATTTAATGGTAATATTCAACACATATACGTAAAATATTTAAACGGTTTATCACGTGTCATATTAGGACAAATAATAATAATACTATTAAATTTTTGGAGTACAAGTATATGTTTAGAGAACTACAAAACGTATATTCAAAGTCATTTGGTAACTGAAATTACTGAAATTTATTTATTCGAATCTTTTGTTGAGAAGATACCTTTGAGAGATGGAATGTAGTAGTATAATGAAATGCTTGTAGCTGACATCTACACACAAGTGCGTGTGCAATTTGAGTCCACCTTATTTATATTTCAATATTCAAATGGTAAGATTTTTTTTTAACTATTTTATTATTTTGCACTCCTCATAATTAGAGAATTTTGAGGAGAAACAATGACAGATCCATTTTTTTTAATTATTATTTGAGACACACATTATTTTCCAGAACGAATGTCCTAACTAGTTGCTTTTATTGGCTAGTTTCATACATACTTTCTCATAAGAAATATTAGAACTAACAGGATATAGAATGCAAAAGAATGGCCGAACTCCATGTATTAAATCGAAAACTAAAACCTAAACATTTAATGGCCACCTCAATGTACTTTTAAACTACATACAGCAAAAGATGTCGATTTTATATTTATATAAAGTCAACTTC